>PITA01005280.1:0-112656 GCA_004023965.1 Spilogale gracilis
AAACCCCTAAAAAAAAAAAAAAAAAAAACATCTAAAGAGGAGCCCCTGGCTGGCTAAGTCTGTAGAGCACATGACTCTTGTCTCATGGTTGTGAGATCAAACCCCATGGTGGGTAAAGAGATTATATAAAAATTATATAAAAATAGGGGCGCCTGGGTGTCTCAGGTGGTTAAGGAATTGCCTTCGGCTCAGGTCATGATCCAGGAGACCCGGAATCGAGCCCCACATCGGGCTCCCTGCTCGGCGGGAAGCCTGCTTCTCTCTCTCTCACTCCCCCTGCTTGTGTTCCCTCTCTGGCTGTGTTTCTCTCTGTCAAATAAATAAAATCTTTAAAAAAAAAATTCTATAAAAATAAAAATTTTTTAAAATAACTTAAAATTAAATAAAACATTTGAAGAGACAGACAACAAAGTAATCCTGAGGTTATTGCTGTGAAATAAAATAAATGGGAAGGAATGGAGAATGAAAATGGGAATTGTAATTTTTAGCACTTGGGTATTTCAACTTTTTTCAACTACTATCTGTTTCTTTTATAATAAAGACTTTATTTTTTTTTAATTATAAATGCATGGGCCACCTCAGTGGCTCAGTCAATAGAGCATCTGATATTCGTTTCTATTCATGTCAAGATCTCAGAGTGCTGGATAAGAGCCCCATGTCAGGGCTCTGTCCCTCTCCTCTGCTCCACACTGCCATCTCTCTCTGAAATAGATAAAATAAGTGGATAAATTATAAAGGCATAGAAGACTGAAATAAAATCCAGAAAACTACATATATGCCAAATTCCAGTATTAAAATTAATTTTCTACACAAGTTATTTTACTTCATTAATAGTAAATAAAATTAAGGACCTCAACAGATATTTTTTTCCAACAACTAAAATGCAAATGGCCAATGCGTACTGGAAAAGGTGCTAATTATTACCATTTTTTAAGTAGGCTCAATGACCAGAGTGGGGCTTAAACTCACGACCCCGAGGACCCTGAAATCAAGACCTGGATACTCTACCAACTGAGCCAGCCAGGTGCCCTGGTGCTAATCTTCACTAGTCATCACATAAATACAAATCAAAACCAAAAGGAGATACCCACATGAGGTAGCAGCGTTATTCACAATTGCCAAGGTAAGGCAACAACATAATGTGGCTGACAAGATGAATGTGTAAAGTAAATATGTATGTATGTGTACACACACACACGGATATTTATTCAGCCTTGTAAAAGAAGGAAACCCTTTTATTTGAAACAACATGGATGCACGTGGCTGATCCTTATGAGTACTATGCTAAGAGAAATACATCAGAGAACAAGAAATACTAGCTGTGTTTCTCTCTCTCAAATAAATAAATAAAATCTTAAGAAAAAAAAAAGAAAGAAGGGGTGCCTGGATGGTTGGTTAAGCGACTGTCTTTGGCTCAGGTCATGATCCCTGGGCGGGAAGCCTGCTTCTCCCTCTCTCACGCCCCTGCTTGTGTTGGCTCTCTAGCTGTGTTTCTCTCTGTCAAATGAATAAAATCTTTTAAAAAAAAAAAAAAAGAAAAGAAAAGAAAAAGAGAAAGAAAAGAGAAGAAATACTTCCTGGGAACATTTATATTGGGAATCTAAAATCTTAACAAGGCAAACTCACAGAAACAGTACGAAAGTGACTGCCAAGGACTAGGGGTGGAGGAAATAGGGAGAGGTTGGGAAAAACTGTACAAACATTCAGTTATAAGGTGAGAAAGGTCTGAGGATCTAATGTACAACCTGGTGACTAGAGTTGATAACATCAAATTGTATGATTAAATTTACTGAAAGAGTAGAATTCAAATGATCTCAATAAAAAGAAAAAAAAAAGGCAAATTGGTGAGGTGATGAATGTGTTACTAGGATAGAAGGAATCCTTCCAAAGTGTATGCGTGTATCGAATCACCATGCTACACACTTTAAATATCATACAAATTCGTCAATTATACCTCAAGCTGAAAAACCCTCAGTAATACTTTTTAAATTAAAATAATGTAATCAACTTAAAAATGTCAGATTGACAAAGAATACTTGATAATACTTAAATGTGATAAACTTGTTGCTCTTGGTTCAATTTTTGAATTTATAGATGGCAATAATTATAAAAAATGTAAATATAAAATGGAAGCATATTCTATTTTTCTTTCTATTTCTCTGGAATATTTTTGCCCATACTCTGAGTTTCAACTGTCTTTCCTTTAGAAGTATCCCTTGTAGACAATAAATCATTTAATTTATAAACTTTGTTTTATTTACATATCTGAGGTGGTTTTTTTTTTTTTATTTTTTTTTAAAAAGATTTTATTTATTTGACAGAGAGAAACACAGCCAGAGAAGGAACACAAGCAGGGGGAGTGAGAGAGGGAGAAGCAGGCTTCCCGCAGAGCAGGGAGCCCGATGTGGGGCTCAATCCCAGGTCTCCAGGATCATGACCTAAACCGAAGGCAGTCGCTTAACCAACTGAGCCACCCAGGCGCCCCATGAGGTGAGGTGTTTTTTTTAGATGGTGACTACATTTCATAGTCACAGTGAAATAACAGATGCTTGATGCTGGTAGGGTTTTTGCCAAATGGGTTCTTTTTATATTTTATTCTCTTTTCCTCTATTAATTTAAAAGACATAGACTCAGGGAGCCTGGGTGGCTCAGTCGATTAAGCATCTGCTTTCAGCTCAGGTCATGATCCCAGGGTCTGGGGATCAACTCCGCAACGGGCTCCGTGTTCATGCGGAGTCAGCTTCTACATCTCCTCCCTGCGCTCATGCTCTCTCACTATCTCAGATAAATAAATAAAATATTTAAAAATAGGTAATAAAAGGGGCGCCTGGGTGGCTCAGTTGGTTAAGCAACTGCCTTTGGCTCAGGTCATGATCCTGGAGACCCGGGATAGAGCCCCACATCAGGCTCCCTGCTCAGCGGGAAGCCTGCTTCTCCCTCTCTCACTCCCCCTGCTTGTGTTCCCTCTCTGGCTGTGTTTCTCTCTGTCAAATAAATAAAATCTTTAAAAAAAAAATAGGTAATAAAAGACAGACTCTATTTTAAATTTATTACTGATTTTCTTCATCTGTTCAATATTATTCTTAAATCCAATTTCTCTATTTATTAAAATCACAATGGGGATCTATATAAACTGACCCAAACAGGAGACTAAATTAATATAAAAAGAACCACACTTCAAAGAAGCAACAGAGAGGTCTAATTTTCATAAAATAATAAATATTAGTATAGTCATAGGACACTTATCATGTAAGGCCATTGTTAATAGTGGGTCCAGGTGGGTGAGCTGGGGGAATTAAACTGTCTACAACAAATAAATTTACAATTAATGAAAAAGATAATCTTACCTATGGCTCAAACTTATGACCCCGCGATGAAGACTTGCATTCTTCTCTGGTTAAGCCAGCCAGATGCCCCAAGAAGGAAATACTCTTAAAAAGTGTCTAGAGGGGATGGGCGCCTGGGTGGCTAAGTTGGTTGGGCGACTGCCTTCAGCTCAGGTCATGATCCCAGAGATCCGGGATCGAGTCCCACATCAGGCTCCCTGCTTGGCAGGAAGCCTGCTTCTCCCTCTCTCACTCCCCCTGCTTGTGTTCCCTCTCTGGCTGTGTTTCTCTCTGTCAAATAATAAAATCTTTAAAAATAAAAAAATATAAAAGTGTCTACAGGGGCACCTAGGTGGCTCAGTGGTCGAGCTTCTGCCTTCAGCTCAGGTCATGATCCTGGAGTCCCGGGACCGAGCCCCGCATCAGGCTGCCTGCTCGGGGAACCCTGCTTCTCCCTCTCTTACTCCCCCTGCTTGTGTTCCCTCTCTGGCTGTGTTTCTCTCTGTCAAATAAATAAAATCTTTAGGGAAAAAAAAAGCGTCTAGAATGCCATATGCTTGGGCTCACTCAGTTAAACATTCAACGCTTGATTTTGGCTCAGGTTATGATCTCAGGGTTTTGTGACATACCCCACACTGGGCTCCCACTCAGCCAAGATTCCACTTGAGATTCGTTTTTTCTCCCTGTACCCTCCCTGGTATGTACCCGCACATGGTCTCTCGCTCTCTCCCTCTCAAATAAATAAATCAATCTTAAAAACATTAAAAAAGAGGGGCGCCTGGGTGGCTCAGTTGGTTAAGCGACTGTCTTTGGCTCAGGTCATGATCCCGGAGACCAGGGATCGAGTCCCACATCGGGCTCCCTGCTCGGTAGGAAGCCTGCTTCTCCCTCTCTCACTCCCCCTGCTTGTGTTTCCTCTCTGGCTGTGTTTCTCTCTGTCAAATCAATAACTAAAATCTTAAAAATGCAAAACAAAACAAAAATCCCACAGGAATAAAAATATAAATCAGAAAAGGGACAAAATTCTGAATTCCACAGTTCCCAAAAGACAGGTGTCATAACACAGAAAATTGCCACACTTTTCTATCATACAACTGAGGATAATTGTAAAGACTGACATAACTGAGTGTAGGGCTTTTATTTATTTATTTATTTAAAAGATTTTATTTATTTATTTGACAGAGAGAGAGACAGCACAAGTAGGCAGAGCAGTAGGCAGTAGGAGAGGGAGAAGCAGGCTCTCCAACAAGCAGGGAGCCTGATGCGGGGCCCAATCCCAGGACCCTGGGATCATGTCCTGAGTTAAAGGCAAAGGCTTAACGACTGAGCCACCCAGGTGTTCTGAGTGTAGGGCTTTTAATAAAAATAAACAGAAATAGCACTGGAAGAACGTCTCCTAGTCAGAGAAAACTGAGGGCTTTCTATTACTGCTGAATTTTTCTCACCTCTCTCCTATGAATTCCAAAGTTACGATCTGACCCTAAAATACCTCTCTTCTGTAGGAAAACTTCTGTGGCCTGTTCTTAAAGCCATTTTCATGCTTTAGTAAGAAATGAGATGATACCCATGGAAACTAACAGGAGGGAAGAAGCTTTGGCAGATGTTCTGATACATTTGGACAATAACAATGAAGGAATTCCTACCAGGCATCTTGGTAATACACTTGCAAAACTGATTCAAACAAATGAGCTTGGGTAAGAGCAATTAGTAGAACTAAACGCTGGATTAAATATGTCAAACAAAGGATCCTTGCCAGGGGTGAGCAGTACTTGGCTAGTAGTACAGATTGAAATAACATCTGAGACCTGCTAAAACAAACAATTAATTGAAAAACACAAAAAGGACTGAAGTTTGGGCCACTGATAAATTTAGGACCAATTCGACTAGTTACTACAAGGCAAGAAAATTTCAGTGACATTCTAAATGAACACAATGTGGTAATCATTTTACATTATTATGTCTATCAAATGAATATGTTGTATACCTTGAACTTACATGGTATTATGTGTCAAGTGTATCTCAATAAAGGTGGCGAAAAATAAATTTGGAAAAACTTTAAATAACGTTCAATGTCTTTTGTATAGTAAAATAAATAAAAGAACAAAAAATTAGAAAATAAGTTTGTTAAAACTATTTCATTGTTTCATGGAAATATTTCAGAAACCATGGAAACGAAGGCAAGTATAGAATTCATTTGAAAAAATGAAAATGTCTGAGGGTACAATCAAGGCTAAAATTTTAAGGAAGATGTGTTGAAAAGATCTGAAGTACAACAAGCAGCAAATCATAAAACAACACAGCTACAGCAGCAAATAAATGCAATTATCTCCTTTATACATCCAAGAAAAAGTCACCTGGAGACAAACTTACACATCATTATGTTTAGTTCTAAGAAGTAAGAATCCAGCCACATAAAAGTGATAGAAACTGTTGGGTCTGGCATTTATAGAGTATATGCACTGAGGTTCCACGCACCCTACCCTTTGGGTATTACAAATTACACAACGGATATAGCAGAGGCTAAACACGCTCTGATACAAAACCCTTACTACACAAGCTTAGTAGTTAAGTAAGTTATGAAGTGACCATCTGTGTTTTCTGCTTAAGCAGATGAGAGGATCTCAAGGTTAGAACAGACCTTCAAGGACATGGAATCCACACCTCCTTACACCAGGCCTGATCTCAGCATTATCTTTATTAAGTAATTCATCAACCTCTGTGTAAGTACTCAAAGTAATAAGAAACCAACTCTAAACACTTAAATGTGCTCATTCTTCCTATCCCACACTTACCAGTCTTACTTTTATCCTTGGAACCTGACATGCCATGTCTTCCTTAACCCATCATTTAATGATTAGTGATGGATTATAGCCCACAGAATAAAATAAAGAGCTCCAAAAGTCCATACTGATATAATAAATAATTGAACAAATAAGTAAGTGGGAGAAAAAGGAAAAAAAGATAAAGAAGAAAAGAGAAAAGTGCTTTCTTACAGTACATTCCCATTAATAGATGAGGAAGAATGGTAGCAAATGACCATTTGGTAAGCACCATATTAAACATTGTCGGAAGCAATTATGTATGAGTACAAAAATTAGAAGGTAGGTCGGGGCACCTGGGTGCCTCAGTCAGTTAAGTGTGCAACTCTTGGTTTTTGGCTCAGGTCATGATCTCAGGGTTGTGAGACTGGGCCTTGCATAACCGCTACATTGAGTATGAACCTACTTCTCTCTCCCTCCGCCCCTCACCCACCTCTAAAAAAATAAATAAAAATAAAATTAGTGGGTAAAAATGTGATGGAGGACAGGATATTTGCATACTGTCCAAGTAGTTCCCCATAAGCTACCTTTTAACTAAAAAAGGAAACAGCAATTTTATAGAGAAGAATTCTGGCAGACACTTCAGCCAAGAGATCAAAGTTAATTCAGACATGAGACCTGATATGTTACACTGAGCAAGGCACATTGCTCCTGTGGATTCTTGCCAAAAGTGCATTTCCTAAATTTAATTATAAGAGAGCATCACACAACCTAACATGAGAAGCATTTTACAAAATAAGTCTACAGGATTCTTTAAAAGTCCCAATGCCATGAAAGACTTTGAAACACTGAGAACTAGTACAATTTGGAGACCAAGGAAACATGACAACTAAATGGGATAAGAGATCGTAGATTGAACTCTGAACCTCCAAAAAACATTAATGGAGAAATTGAACATATTTGAATTAGGTCTTTAGAACAGTAAATAACATTGTATCTGTAATTGTCCTAATTTCAATCCATAGTATATAAGATGTTAACATTTGGGGATGGTCATCGTCAGGGAAATGCAACACAAGAACAAAACAAAACCAACAACACAAGAAACAACAGGTGTTGGCAAGGATGTGGAGAAAAGAAACCCGGTTGAACTGTTGGTGGGAACACAAACTGGTACTGTAGAAAACAGTGAGTTAAAGATAGAACTACCTATAATCCAGCAATCACACTACTGGGTATTTAGCCAAAAAATACAAAAGCACAAATTCAAAGGGATACGTGCATCCCAGTGTTTCTGGCAGCACGATGTACAATAGCCAAGTTATGGAAGCAGCACAAGTGTCCATCTGATGATGAATGGATAAAAAGGATGTTATATGCATATAATGGAATATTACACAGCCATATAAAAGAATGAAATTTTGCCATTTGCAACATGGATGGAGCTAGAGAGTGATTGCTATGTGAAGTCAGTTAGAGAAAGACGAATACCATATGATTTCACTCATATGTGGAATTTAAGAAAAAAATAAACAAAGAGGAAAAAGAAAAGAAACTCTATTAATTATAGAGAACAAACTGAAGGTTACCTTAAATGGGGGGGGGTTGATAAGTGATGGGGATGAAAGGGAACACACAACATGACAAGGACTTGGTCATGTACAGATTTGCTGCATCACTTATATTATACACCTGAATCTAATATAACACTGTATGTTAACAATAATGGAATTAAAATAAAAACTTAAAACATTTGGGGATGTTGGGCAAATACTTCATACTACTGTGCAATATTCTTATAAATTAGAAATTCTATTCAAATAAAAATCGAAAAGTATATATACCTGTCATAGCCTAGAGCCCAGACTCCTCTCCCCAGGACCTCTCTGCCCTCACAGCTTTACTGGAATGTTTATGCAAAAGGAATGGTTTTCACAGTGTTCAGAGAGGTAGTCACTGCTTTAATCACAATGGTAATAAGGCTCCCATTTTTTTTTTAAGATTTTATTTATTTATTTGACAGAGAAAGAGATCACAAGTAGGAAGAGAGGCAGGCAGAGAGAGAGGAGGAAGCAGGCTCCCCGCTGAGCAGAGAGACCAATGCAGGTCTCAATCCCAGGACCCTGAGATCATGACCTGAGCTGAAGGCAGAGGCTTTAACCCACTGAGCCACCCAGGCGCCTGGTAAGGTTCCCATTTTTTATTTTAATTAAAATTTCTTTGATTTGGGGGTACCTGGGTGGCTCAGTCGTTAAGCATCTGCCTTGAGCTCAGGTCATGATCCCAGAGTCCTGGGATCAAGCCCCACATCTGGCTCCCTGCTCATCGGGAAGCTTGCTTCTCCCTCTCCCACTCCCTCTGCTTGTATTCCCTCTCTCGATCAAATAAATAAATAAAATCTTTTAAACAAATTTCTTTGACTTTATTAAGACCTATACCATGTCATATCATAACCTACTTTTTCGATTAAGAAATATAGATATGGTGGGGCACCTGGGTGGCTCAGTTGGTTGAGCGACTGCCTTCGGCTCAGGTCATGATCCCGGAGACCCGGGATCGAGCCCCACATCGGGTTCCCTGCTCAGTGGAAGCCTCCTTCTCCCTCTCTCACTCCCCGTACTTGTGTTCCCTCTCTGGCTGTGTTTCTCTCTGTCAAATAAATAAAATCTTAAAAAAAAAAATGTAGATATGGGGCACTTGGAAGGCTCAGTGAGTTGAGCATCTACCTTTGGCTCAGGTCATAATCCTGGGTACTGGGATTGAGTCCCACATTGGGCTCCCTTCTTGGTGGGGAGCCTGCTTCTCCCTGTGTCCCCTCCCCTGCTCTCACTCTCTATCTCAAATAAATAAAATCTTTTAAAAATATATAGATATGTCACTCATTTTTTAAGATTAAAGTAGGCATGAATAATTTCTTTTTATGATTTTATTTATTCATTTGATAGCGGGAGAGCACAGCAGGGGGAACAGTAGAGGGGGAGGGAAGGGGAGAGAGAGAGAGAGAGAGAGAGAGAGAGAGAGAGAGAAACAGGCTCCCCACTGAGTAGGGCTCAAGCCTAGGACCCTGGCACAGACACTTAACTGCCTGAGCCACCCAGGCGCCCCAGTATGCACACTTTCAAGACGCTAAAGCAAGACTGCTGTCCAGAAAGATAATACCAACTTTCTTTTTTCAGAGAGCCAAGTGTCCAATTTTGACTCTAATTCTTCTATTAATTAGATTAACTCTCCTAATCTCATCCTTTTATCTTTCCAAACTCACATATAGAAAAAAACAAGAAAAGAATCGTAATGCACATTTTCAAATTATTGTAGAGGTTGATCATTGAAAAATGATTTCATGGACATTTATATTTCTTTTTCTCTGATGTTGACCACTTAGGAGATTTTTTGTTTATTTTAAACTTCCAGACAACTCCTTTATTCTCCATGCCACCATAAACATCACTGATGTTATTTAGGTGCTGTTATTTCCAAGTACTCTCACTATGACGGGATGCCATCTATCTTAGGTAGAAATGTGAACTCTTTATGGACCAACTATGAGCAGACCTTTGTCCACCATCATCAAACATCCTGAACTTCAATTCCTCTTTTAGATGCTCCATCCATGCTTTGATCCAAAGATTAAAGGCAAGGGGCGCCTGGGTGGCTCAGTTGGTTAAGCAACTGCCTTCAGCTCAGGTCATGATCCTGGAGACCCGGGATCGAGCCCCACATCGGGCTTTCTGCTTGGCGGGAAGCCTGCTTCTCCCCCTCTCACTCCCCCTGCTTGTGTTCCCTCTCTGGCTGTGTTTCTCTCTGTCAAATAAATAAAATCTTAAAAAAAAAAAAAAAAGATTAAAGGCAAATGGCAAAAAGCAAGATAGGTCCTGCTTTCTCTGTGGGATTACCAAACTTCAACACCAATGCTTAGAATAGTAATGATTTTTGTGGGGCGCCTGGGTGGCTCAGGCATTAAGCGTCTGGCTTCGCCTCAGGTCATCATCCTGATTGGGCTCCCTGCTTGGTGGCAAAGTCTGCTTCTCCCTCTCTCACTTCCCCTGCTACCGTTCCCTCTCTAGCTGTGTTTCTCTCTGTCAAACAAAATCTTAAAAAAAAAAAAAAAAGAATAGTAGTAATTTTTTTTAAAGATTTTATTTATTTGATTGACAGAGAGAAACAGCTAGAGAGGGAACACAAGCAGAGGGACTGAGGGAGGGAGAAGCAGGGTCCCCACCAAGTAAGGAAACCAATGCAGGGCTTGAACCCGGGACTCGAGGATCATGACCTGAGCCGAAGGCGGACGCTTAACCAACTGAGCCACCCAGGCATCCCTCCACTGCACTTTTATCTCTATTTTTCTTCATACTGTTATTACATGTTCAATATTTTATGATACGTGGACAGATTATATACCTTTAAAAATGTGTGTTTAGTCAAGTATGTTTATTTTAATAATAAGTATAATGATGAAAAACTAAAAGTAGATTAATTCTCCTGTATGATAGTTTTTCCAAAGTATTAGTGCAATTTAATAATGCTCTATTTTTACGTAATATATAGAATAGTTTCCAAAAATATAGTTATTATAGAGCCATATGATGGGTAACAAAATAAGTGTAGCTATCATTAGTATGACTACATGAAAAAAGTGCCAAACCAAATGTCAGAGAAGATATAAAGCAACTAAGAATTTCTCTCTTCAAATAAATAAATAAATAATCTTTTAAAAAAGAAGAAAATTAAGAACTGCATGCTTCAGGGATCCCTGTGTTGCTCCATTGGTTAGGCGGCTAGCTCTTGCTCAAGTCATGATCCCTCGGTCCTGGGATAGAGCCCTGCATTGGGCTCCCTGCTCCACAAGGAGTCGGCTTCTCCCTTTCCCTCTGCCCCTCCCACTACTTGTGTGCTCACTTTCTCTCTCTCTCAAATAGATAAATAAATTCTTAAAAAAACAAAAGTACAAAAAACAAATAAAAGTACTACTGTGCTTTAGAAGATGCATCAAAAAAAAGATAACCTACTGACTGGGGTAAAATACTTTCAAGTCATACAACTGATATGGGATTTGCATATAGAACACATATATACAATTATAAGTCAACAATAAAAATCAAGTAACTCATTAGAACATGAATAGACAGTTCTCTAAAGAAGAGACACAAATCACGGCACCTTGGTGACTCACTGAGTTGAGTGTCTGACTTTGGCTCACGTCATAATCCCAGGGTCCTGGGATCGAGCCCCGCATCAGGCACCCTGCTTTGCAGGAAGCCTGCTCCTCCCTCTCCCACTCCCCCAGCTTGTGTTCCCTCCCTCTCTGGCTGTGTCTGTCTCTGTGAAATAAATAAAACAAATCGTTAAAAAAAAAAAAAAAGAATAATGAGTGTCAGCCAAAATGCAGAGAAACTGATCTCTCATACAATTCTAATGGGAATGTAAAATGGTGCAGCAGCTTTAGTGATGTTTGGCAATTTTTCTAAAAGTTAACCATAATGTTAACATGGAACTCAGCAATTCCACCTGTAGGTCTGTCCCCAAGAGAAATGAAAACCTATGTTCCACACAAAAACTTATATATGAAAAACCATAGCATCATTATGCATATAGCCAAAAAGTAGATGGGGCACCTGGGGGGCTCAGATGGTTAAGCATCTGCCTTCGGCTTCGGTCGTGATCTCAAGGTCCTTGGATTGAACCCCATATGGAGTCCCATGTCAGGTTCCCTGCTCAGCGGGGAGTCTGCTTCTCCATTTCCCTCTGCCCCACTCCTCTGCTTGTACTCTCTCTCTCTCTCTCTGAAATGAATAAATAAAATCTTAAAAAAAAAAAAAGCCAAAAAATAGAAACATCTCAAATGGCCACCAAAGGGTGACTGGATAAATAAAATGTTCTATGTACAGAAAATGAAATGTTATTCAGGAAGGAAGGAAGGAATTAAGTACTGATACATACTACAAGGATAAACCTTGAAAATATTACACCAAAGGAAAGAAATCAGTCAGGGTACTGTGTATTACATGATTATCTTTATATAAAATGTCTAGAATAGGTAAATCCATTCAGATAGACACTAAATCACTGGTCACTGACACCTGGAGTGGATGGGGAGGTTGGGAGGTGTCAGCATCGGGGAACATGGTTATTCTCTGAGATAATGACAAACTTCTAAAATTGATTGTGGTAATACATGTACAACTGTAATTATACTAAAAGCCACTGAATTGTACACCTTCAATGAGTGAATTGTGTGGCATATGAATTATATCTCAGTGAAGCTGTTTTAAATATACAGGGCTCCTCGGTGGCTCAGTGGGTTAAGCCTCTGCCTTCGGCTCAGGTCATGATCTCAGGGTCCTGGGATGGAGGCCCACATAGGGCTCTCTGCTCAGCAGGGAGCCTGCTTCCTCCTCTTCCTCTGCCTGCCCTTCTGCCTACTTGTGATCTCTCTGTCAAATAAATAAATAACATCTTTAAAAAATAATAAAAATGAAAATAAAAGCCAGGATGTTCAAATCTACCTACTGAATACTGAGTGAAAGAAACCAATTTATTCCATAGAATTTTATATGTAAAAGAAACTAACCTACGATGGCAGAAAACAGATCAGTAGTTGCTGTGGTGGGGGGAGGGTAATACTGACTAGGAAGAATCACAAGGGAACTTGCTGTGGACACAGAAATGACTGGTGTCTATGTATTCATCAAAACTGGTTGAACAGTATACATAAAACCTGAGTATTTCAATGTATAGCAAATATATTTCAAAAAATAATACCACTATTAAAAAATGAGTTAATATATCTGCATATACATGACATATGAACTATAGATACACTTGCATGTATATAGACTATATCTCGAAAATACAAAACTATTTAAGGGTACATTTCTCTCAGATGCAACAGTAAGGAGGTTAAAAGAAGGGAAGGACAATGAGTATAGGACAACTTCTGCTTTTTCATATTTGTGTTTGAATTTCTTTTTTTTTTTTCCAAGATTTAATTTATTTATTTGACAGAGAGAAACACAGCCAGAGAGGGAACACAAGCAGAGGGACTGAGAGAGGGAGAAGCAGGCTTCCCGCCGAAGCAGGAAGCCCGATGTGGGGCTCGATCCCGGGTCTCCAGGATCATGACCTGAGCCGAAGGCAGTTGTCCAACCAGCTGAGCCACCCAGGCACCCCTGTGTTTGAATTTCTTTACTTCTTTTTCTAATTTAAAACTATTTTTAATTGAGTTTGTTGTATTCTTAAAATCATACTGACTTTGCATTTTATTATTTAATATAGTTAATTTTGACTACACTTTGATGTTTCCATCAGATCATTAACCGTACATAGAATTACAGCATACTTTTGCTATTATTGCAACTTATTAACTCCATCAGAGGTGATTTTGTGAGTTTTGTTTCTTGTATCCTGAAGAATCTTTAATGTAATGTTTGTTATCTGGTTCATAAATAATTCTTTTTTTCTTTTTCTTTAAAGCTACTGGGTCCTCAATTGAGGGAGTAGGTCCTCACTGGTCGATTATCTTCTATTTTTACTTTGACCCTGT
Source organism: Spilogale gracilis (assembly GCA_004023965.1). Classification (NCBI taxonomy): domain Eukaryota; kingdom Metazoa; phylum Chordata; class Mammalia; order Carnivora; family Mephitidae; genus Spilogale; species Spilogale gracilis. Next base: position 13,626 of record PITA01005280.1, read on the forward strand.
GAGTTTCTGAGTTGGGCTTCTTTCTTTTCTATTAAGTTCTTGGACAGATTGGGCTGTGTGGAAGGTAAGAGGTGGAAAGGGCAAGATAAAGAAGGAATGAGGTCTATGTCACATTCCCTTGGAATTCTATGCCTAGTTACCATCATCATCCCGATATCAGATTTTTCTCAACATACTATACCCACATTCCATCACACAGTAGCCTGGATCCAACAGTCTCTTTTTTTTTTTTTTTAAGATTTTATTTATTTGACAGAGAGAAACGCAGCCAGAGAGGGAACACAAGCAGGGGAAGTGAGAGAGGGAGAAGCAGGCTTCCCGCTGAGCAGGGAGCCTGATATGGGACTCCATCCCGGGTCTCCGGGATCATGACCTGAGCCGAAGGCAGTTGCTTAACCAGCTGAGCCACCCAGGCGCCCCTGAATCCAACATTCTTAAGCAAAGTTAGCCATCTGCCTATAATGTGCAATAGGACATTAAATAAAGCCAAAGGCATTTTTCGTTGCTACTAAAAAGTTTTATTCATTTAATCTTTAGATCTTAAAAGTTTTTAAGATCAACTTTTTATCCCCCCCCCCAACAATAGTTGAGGTACTTTAAAGGTAATAAAATACAAAGCAGAATGTTTAGGTTAAAAATTGCGTGCATGATAATACTTCAGAATCATGAATGGATTCTAAAGATCAATGAGAAGAAGCAGAATACTTACATAGTCCTAGAGTAGCTCACCATACTTAATTACAAAAGGTAAGAATAAAGTATAACCCGGCAGATACAACCCTAACCAAGTGATCAATGTTAAGATCATAGTAATGGAACAAATTCATATCATGTGGCTCCAGTAAGTTCCACTAAGAACACAAACTCACTTCTGTGGCATTCTTGTTAAAAGTGCATAACCTGGATCTAATCATGAGTAAACACTGAATAAACCCAAATTAAGTGATACTCTACAAAAAAAGAAAAACTGACCTGCATTCTTTGGAAACATCAGATTAGCAAGATTAAAGAGAGAACTCAATCAGAGAAATACAATTATCATATGATCTCACTCTTATGTGGAATTTAAGAAACAAAACAGAAGATCGTAGAGCAAGAGAGTAAAAAAGAAAACAATGAAATCAGAGAGGGAGACAAACCATATGAGATTCTTCTTACTCACAGGAAATAAACTGAGGAATGATGGATGGGAGGGAGCCAGGCACATGAGGTAACTGGGTGATGGACATTAAGGAGGGCATCTAATGTAATAAGCATTGGGTGTTATGTGAAATTGATGAGTCACTGACCTCTACCTATGAAATGAATACATTATACGCTAATCAATTTAAATTAAATTTTTTTTACAAAAAAAATAATAAAATATGCCAGCTTAAAACCACAGCAACAACAAAAAACAAAACACAAAACAGAAAACACAAAACGGCGTGCCCAGGTGACTCAGATGGTTAAGCCACTGCATTTTGCTCAGGCCATGATCCTGGAGTCCCAGAAGGCCCCACCTTAGGCTCCATGCTCAGCGGGGAGTCTGCTTCTCCCTCTGACCCTTGCCTCTCTCCTGCTCTCTCACTCTTTCTCACAAATAAATAAATAAAATCTTTAAAATAAATAAAAAACAATAAATTCATCGCTTTAACTGATTTTTTAAAAATACAATCTGTAGATTCTTTTGGATTTTCTGTGTATATTATAATGTTGTACTCATCAATTTTATTTATTCCTTTATAATGTCTCTATCTTTTGTCTCAGCTTATTGCCATGGCCTATAACTCAAACATAGTATTGAATGCACGTAGTCCTGGGAGACATCCTTGTAGGTTTCCCAGTCTCAGGATAAATTTTTTAATATATAACTGTTAAGAAAAATGGCTGCTCTAAATATTTTTAAACAAAATATATCAAATTAAGACAGTTCCATTCTATTCAAACTTTTCTATATTTTTAAAGTTTTAAATGTGGGTTCAATCTTCATCTATTGAGATGAGCATTTGAGTTCTCCCTTTTTTTAATTTAAAAATTTTTTATTTATTTATTTGACAGAGAGAAAAAAGGGAACACAAGTAGGAGAGTGGGAGAGGGAGAAGCAGGCTCCCCACTTAAAAGGAGCTCGATGCAGCACCTGATGCCAGCTCAGGGATTATTTATTTGACAGAAAGAAACACAGCCAGAGAGGGAACACAAGCAAGGGGAGTGAGAGAGGGAGAAGCAGGCTTCCTGCCGAGCAGGGAGCCTGCTGTGGGACTCGATCCCGGGTCTCCGGGATCATGACCTGAGCTGAAGGCAGTTGCTCAACCAACTGAGCCACCCAGGCGCCCCGAAACTCCACTATTTTGAGGTAAGAATTCTTTGGAGTTTCAATTTCTTTAATAGATACAAAATTTTGAATTTCAACTTGTGTTACTTTGGGGAGTGATATATACATATATGACTATATGTACATATATGTGTACATATGTATATAAGTAGCCATAAAACTATGCATAATAAAATAATACTTTAATTAAAAAGAGAACTGAATGCAATGAATGATCTGAAATTATCTTTTGATATCATTACATTAAGGGCAATGGTGAAATGTGATCAGTGGATCAATTTACAAACTTTGATCTTTGTACTATAATCATGTAAGAAGAGGTTCTTGTTTGTAAGAAATACATATTTTAGTATTTAGGATAAAGAGACATCACATTTGAAAGTTATACTAAAGGGGCGCCTGGGAGGCTCAATTGGTTAAGCAACTGCCTTCAGGTCAGGTCATGATCTCGGAGACCTGGGATGGAGCCCCACATGGGCTCCCTGCTCAGCAGGAAGCCTGCTTCTCCCTCTCTCACTCCCCCTGCTTGTGTTCCCTCTCTGGCTGTGTTTCTTTCTGTCAAATAAATAAATAAAATCTTAAAAAAAAAAAAAAGAAAGAAAGTTACACTGAAGAGTTCAGGGGGGAAATCTGTATGTGTAGAAGAGATAAAAGAAAACAAGAATAAATATTAACAATGGGAAAGCTCGCTGAGGGATATATGAGACTACTTCGTACTATTCACAGCTTTTCTGTTGTATGAAAATATATATTTAAATTTTTTTAAATTTTAATGAAGTTCACAAAAAAGCAGGAGGTAGATCAGAACCTTTCTCAATTCAAAGTTGAGCACCTAACAATGCTTGCCATATGAACCTGAGTATTCTGAATTAAAGGTCAAATTGGAAAACATTGTTTATATTGTCCTTTTCTCTCTGACCACAGGCAGCCCATAAATTAATCTCACAACTCATTTTGGTTAGAAATTATATTGAGCAGATATTAGCCCGTCGGGTCCCATATTACTGTACCGTGTATCATTGTGCATGAGATCTCAGGCCATGGTCCAGGTAATTCAGCTTGCTGATGACCCTAACTTGTTTTAGGGAAGAGATCAAATATCAAGGCTTTAAATAAACCCTGGACAGCTGGATTACATTTCTGATGAAATGTTCTAACCTGCGATGCACTGATTTCACATCAGCCATTAAATAAACTAGATTTCAAGGCTGGAGTGATAAAATTAACATTTTGAAATACCTTCTGTTTATCTGAATCAAATAAACTTCAGATTTTTATAAGGTTCTTCCAAACCCTTACTTCAAGCCAAAAATACATTTGTAAGTGCTTCCCCATGGCTCTAGAAATACCTCTCTCTACATATAAATACTTCACTTTTTATTTATTTTACTGAACCAATAACCAAGGTATCCCTTTATCATCCATTCCCTGCTACCAACAGGTGTAGATGCAAAAGATCAATTTAATCTCTGAATTTACACTTATTTTTTTCTTTTCAACCTGCTCACCTCCTCTAATCAGAAATTTAGGGGAGCCTGGTTGGCTCAGTGGGTTAAAGCCTCTGCATTCAGCTCAGGTCATGATCTCAGGGTCCTGGGACTGAGACCCTCATGGACTCCCTGTTCAGTGGGGAGTCTGCTTCTCCCTCTCCCCCCGTTCCGCTCTCTCTTGCTATTGGCTCTCTCTCGCTCTCTTGCTCTCTCTCAAATAAATAAAATCTCAAAAAAAAAAAAAAAAAAAGGCGAGAACTCAAAATCCAAACACATTAGTAGTCTACAAAGGATTTTATATTAACAGTCACAACAAAAACAATGATGATGGTGTAGCTATCACTTATTAAATACACCCTATATGAGATAAATTAAATAAATTAAAAATTATGCAAGCTACCAAAAAACACTGTGGATTAGTTACTGTTCCCCTTTGAAAGATAAGGAAAATAGGTCTTGGACTTTACTTAAACTTCCTTAGGTAATACAGTAAATAGATGAAACAGAGCTTAACCGAGGACTTTGTGACATTAAAGGTCATCCAACTTCCTTTGGGTACCGCTGATACCATAGGAGATATAAAGTCCAAATAAAACAACGAAAAGTAATAAAAAAATTAAATATTTATGATATCATAATTTAAATGCTCAGAAAATCTCAGACATATTTTTCCTATTTTTTCAGAAGGAAGTTTGGTCTAAACGTTAGGCTTATTTCAAAAACTGAAATAAAGTTATTAGATAACTTTTTCTAAAGTGAAATGAATACATAAAATACTAAAGTGAAGGGGCGCCTGGGTGGCTCAGTTGGTTAAGCGACTGCTTTCGGCTCAGGTCATGATCCTGGAGGCCTGGGGTTGAGCCCCACATCAGGCTCCCCGCTCAGCGGGAAGCCTGCTTCTCCCGCTCTCAGTCCCTCTGCTTGTGTTCCATCTCTAGCTGTGTTTCACTCTGTCAAATAAATAAATAAAATCTTTAAAAATACTAAAGTGAAAACATTTCTAAGATAGAAAAAATGTCTTCAGCTATCTAAGATAACTTTTTTTTTAAAAGATTTTGTTTTTTTATTTGACACAGCGATAGAAGGAACACAAGCAGGGGGAGTGAAAGAGGGAGAAGCAGGCTTCCCGCCAAGCAGGGAGCCCAATGGTGGCTCTATCCCAGGACCTGGTACCATGACCTGAGCTGAAGGCAGACTCTTAACGACTGAGCCACCCAGGCGCCCCTTAAGATAATTTTTTTATATCTTAGCGAGAACATTATTGCATGATTCTTATCTGGAAGAAAACAAGCTTAAGATACATAACCTAAAAAAATCACTGAAACTTATACTCTGTTTTGAGTGGGTGTGTTCATGTCCATCTTATCTTTGTCTCTGTACCTACGTTCTATAAGTCAAACCAACTATTAACTGTTTTATAAATATATATAAAAGAGGGAAAACAAGAGACAGAGAATCTTAAGCAGACTCTATGCCCACATACAGCCCATTTTCAGCTTGTCTCACGACCTTGAGATCATGACCTGAGTCGAAAACAAGAGTCAGTCACCCAACTAACTAGGCAACGCAGTACCCCTATAAAATATTCAAAAATAAAAGGGGAAAGTGAAATTGAGGAGTTTCACGATTTGAAGTCTTATTTCTGATACTCCTCATTACAAAAAAGCAGAAGTGGAATTTTTGAAAGGAAAGAAAAGGTTTTCTAGAATATAGGTTTATATTTTCCAAAGTAATTAAGTAAATATACTGCTAAGAGAATATACATTTTTCTGAAAGGTTCACTTACCATTTTTAGTAACACAAATTACACCTTTAGATATAATAAAACACTAACTGAGATGCCAAGCTGTCCTAACCACTTTACATGTATTAAATAATTAAACCCTATAAAAATCCTATCTCACATAGGTATGGTTATGTGCGTACTATATTTTAAATTAAGCATATATACCATATACTATTTAAAGTAAATAATTTATTTCTTTAAAATAAATAAGTTCAATAATAAGTTTAACTGTTTAACATATGGTTCCTTAAAACCATGAAAAGAACATGTGCTTTAATGAAACTTATATATGACATCAGCAAATTTTAAGCATACATGATAAAACTACAGCATCTCCTCTCTTAAAACTTGTCACACACAGAAAGCCCTGCTTTTAGTCCCAAAAGGACTCAAAGCGTTAGTATTTAAAACAAGGCATCACAGCAGGTTGAAAAGATTCTATACTACTCTAGGGGCGCCTGAGTGGCTCAGTTGGTTAAGCAACTGCCTTCGGCTCAGGTCATGATCCTGGAGACCCGGGATCGAGCCCCACATCGGGCTGCCTGCTTGGCGGGAAGCCTGCTTCTCCCTCTCTCACTCCCCCTGCTTGTGTTACCTCTCAGCCTGTGTTTCTCTCTGTCAAATAAATAAAATCTTTTAAAAAAAAAAAAAAGAAAAGATTCTATACTCTTCATTGTCTTGCATGGGCTTCTGTGACGTGTAAATTTTGGGATCGGATCTTTAAAAACATTATTTTTATAACATTTTAGACACTGAAAGACATTCCGTTATTACATTAATTAAATTTGAAAATGAATTAAGACGGGGCGCCTGGGTGGCTCAGTCATTAAGTGTCTGCCTTCAGCTCAGGTTATTAGACTGGGGCTCCACATTGGGCTCCCTGCTTGGTGGGAAGCCTGCTTCTCCCTCTCTCACTCCCCCTGCTTGTGTTCCCTCTCTAGCTGTGTTTCTCTCTGTTGAATAAATAAAATCTTTTTTTAAAAAATGAATTAAGATACTAGTAAGGTTTCAACAAAAATTTATTAACATTTCTTTTTTTTTTTTTTTAAAGATTTTATTTATTTGAGAGAGAGAAACACAGCCAGAGAGGGAACACAAGCAGGGGGAGTGAGAGAGGGAGAAGCAGGCTTCCCGCCGAGCAGGGAGCCTGATGTGGGGCTCGATCCCGGGTCTCCGGGATCATGACCTGAGCTGAAGGCAGTCGCTCAACCAACTGAGCCACCCATGCACCCCAATTTATTAACATTTCTTATTTAGCACATTTTATCTGACTCTTAAGAATACATTCTAGTCCAGCACTATGAACACACAAACACAGTTTCAAATGAGCGTAACTATTCAAGATACAAGGTATATATTCTTTCTTAGCTAGGAAGAATTTGACAGTTTTGTTTTTTTGGGTTGTTTTTTTTTTTTTCTTTTTTGGTAGCGTGAATGAAATTTTCCTCATGCCCATTCACCCCACTTGGCTCTTACTCACTGATTCTCTGGGATCATTCCTAGAAATTACAGAATGAACATGGGTCTTGAGTCACTGGAAATGTACGTGCTCCAATAATAAATGAATGACTTGCTATGTGTGAGCTGGCTTAGTGAGAACCCAGCTCTGAAATCAGTCTGTTCATCTCTGGGCAAAGTGCTATATTACAGTTTCTGGGTATGCAAACCAGAAACCCATGTGTGCCTTTGATTGTGTGAATAAACACTGATGGATGAGCCACATCTTTGACAATTTTTGCCAGTTTATGACATAATGAGGAAAATAAGGACCATGTGTTGAATCATAAAACTAAATAACTAAATTTACATGACTGTCCTATATTCTGAGATTATCTTCTTTGAATTTATATGCTTTTTGTTTTTTGGGTTTTATTTATTTATTTATTTTTTAAAGCTGGTCTTGCTTTCTGGATACTCTCACCACCCACTTTGAAATTTTCCCCCTGAGTACATTATATTCAGACATCTGAGATTTCATACAACTATGAAAGACTATCAGGGGCGCCTGGGTGGCTCAGTCATTAAGCGTCTGCCTTCAGCTCAGGTCAGGATCCCGTCCTGGGGGGGCGTGGGGCTGCTGCTCGGCAGGAGGCCTGCTTCTCCCTCTCTCACTCCCCCTGCTTGTGTTCCCACTCTAGCTGTGTTTCTCCCAGTCAAATAAATAAATACAATCTTTTTTTAAAAAATATTTTATTTATTCGATGAGAGAAACACAGCCAGAGAGGGAACACAAGCAGGGGGAGTGAGAGAGGGAGAGGCAGGCTTCCCGCTGAGCAGGGAGCCCGATGTGGGACTCGATCCCGGGTCTCCGGGACCATGACCTGAGCCGAAGGCAGTCGCCCAACCAACTGAGCCACCCAGGCGCCCTAAATAAATAAAATCTTATAAAAGAAAGAAAGAAAGAAAGAAAGAAAGAAAGAAAGAAAGAAAAAAAGAAAGAAAGAAAATCAAAATGGCATGCTTTTTGGCCTGAACAAAGGTAAAACTCAGTGTCTGATTACTATATGTCATAGAATGTTACATTATAACCAGAGTTAAGAAAAGTTTATCATTTTATCAATGATTTTTTAGTGACTGAAACAAAGTTATAGATAAGTGTGCAGAGAAAAATACTTAGTAACAATTGAAGTTTCCACTTCTCTTAGCTTAACAGGTTTTAAAAATAAACAAGAAAACTCGATTGTATCTGATTTGGTACTTTTAAATCAGCACCAGTATATGTAACAATTTTTTTTATGCGTAACAATTCAAAAATGAAGGGAACTTGGGGCGCCTGGGTGGCTCAGTTGTTAAGCGTCTACCTTCGGCTGGTCAGGAGGATCCCGAAGTTCTGGGATCCCTGAATCCAGCTCCCTGCTCGGCGGGAAGCCTGCTCCTCCCCCCCCCCTCCTGCTCGTGTTGTGTTCCCTTGTGTTCCCTCTCTAGCTGTGTTTCGCTCTGTCAAATAAAGAAATAAAATCTTGTTAAAGTTAATTAATTAATTGAATAAAATAAAAATGAGGGGAACTGCTCTCAAAGAAATGAAGTAAACTTCCCTAGCTTGGCACCTTTTTTGTTTTCTTCAAAACATATGCCACAATTTGTAATTTATTCATTTGTCTTTTTTTTTTTTTTTTTTTTGCCTGCCTTTCCTAAACAAAGTTAATCACCATGAGGGCAGAAACCATGTTGGTCTTGTACACTATTATAACCCCAGCATTTAGTATATGCTTTAAAAAAGAAAAATTATTGAATGTAAATGATGTCGTTCAGGAAACTGAGCTTACGGAGCACTTACTTTGTACCAGACAATGATGGTAGTAAATATTCTGAATGTCACTATGTCATGCAAATCAAGACCATGTATGAGTGTGGACATGATTTATTTATGATTTGATTCTTCCTTTAAAACATTTTTTCAAAAAAATATTTAAGCAGGGACGGCTCAGACAGTTAAGCCTCTTGCCTTCGGCTCAGGTCTGATCTCAGGGTCCTGGGATCAAGCCCTGCATGGGGCTCCCTGCTCAGCAGGCAGCCTGCTTCTCCCTCTGCCTGCCCCTCCCCCTGCTTGTGCTATCTCTCTTTCTTTCTCTGACAAATAAATAAAATCTTTATAAAATGTATTTAAGTATGTCTGTGTCCCCCATCAGCCTGCAGCATACTTGTTCTCTCCTTTATCAGCATCATCAAGGAAGGAAACAGCGAAGAGCTGGGCTGCCAGTGCGGATGCTAGCAGGAAGATCACTTCGCTTTCATTTTTTTCTTTTCTACATCATCTGTAGACCATTTCCTGGTTTAATATCCACTGCCATTTCTTTATATTTGTGCAATCAGTTCTTCCAAACACGACTTTGATAACATTTTATAACCAAATAGTTAGAAAATATTCCCTTACTGCCCTGGAAAGAGTGCCTCTAATTATGGAAGGTATAAATATGGTCCCCGCTCAACAGATGCCCACAATTTTTATTCTGAAATGATTTGAGGGGCGCCTGGGTGGCTCAGATGGTTAAGTGTCTGCCTTAGGCTCCGGTCATGATCCCAGAGTCCGGATATTGACTCTGCTTCTCCTTCTTCCTCTACTACTTCCCTTGCTTGTGCTCTCTTGCGCTCTGTCAAATAAATAAAGTTCATTTGACAGAGAGAGACATAGCAAGAAAGGGAACACAGGCAAGGAGAGTGGGAGAGGGAGAAGCAGGCTTCCTGCTGAGCAAGGAGCCTGAGGAGGGGCTCGATCCCAGGACCCTGGGATCATGACAGGAGCCAAAGGCAGACACACCAAGACTGAGCCACCCAGGTGCCCCAATAAATAAATTCTTTTTTTTAAAGATTTTATTTATTTATTTGGCAGAGAGATCACAAACAGGCAGAGAGGCAGGCAGAGAAAGAGGGGGAAGCAGGCTCCTGCTGAGCAGAGAGCCCGATGTGGGGTTTGACCCCAGGACCCTAAGATCATGACCACATCTGAAGGTAGAGGTTTAACCCTCTGAGCCACCCAGGTGCCCCCCCACCATAAATAAAACCTTTAAAAAAAAAAGAGAGAGATGATTTTAGATTCACAGGTGAGTTGCAAACACAGTACAGGGTTTCTTATACACACGTCACCCAGGCTCGCCTAATGTTACCTTCTTATAATAACGCTTTCGGCACTATTTTCAAACGCACCGTCCTGTCCCTGAGGTCACTAGTGATGCTGAGTACGTTCTGGTGGCCCCTTTAGGTCCAAGCTCAGCTTCCATCCCTCTTGCCACAGAAGCCAACTGGCCCCTTTTGGCTTCTGATTGGATCCACCAATGAAAGCAGCAGAAAACTGGAGGGCAAGGTATTTATACGCATCCCTCAATCCCCAAAACTTTCTTTCTGCAGAAATATCCTGTTATCAAAGGCTGCAATAAAACCCCTGCTTCATCTCTTCAGTTCCAACTACTGTTTCTATCTGCTCCCATTCCTTCACCCCTGCAGCCCTAAGAATGGTGAGAAAGCTCTGCTGTAACTAGCCCTGGGATGCTTTGCCATCCTATCTTTTCCCTTACCCCTGCCCAAACAATTCCTTTATGAAAGTTCCCTCAATACCTCCAAATGACCGTGCAATCTGATTTTTTCCAGCAACAATGATTGATGACCTAACCAAAGTGATATTACCTTAAAACCAACATTCTCTTAAGGGAATATATCCTCTTAAGCTGACCCACCAAGTAGAGATTATATTTATATAATTGTTTCTACCGAGTGGAGTTCCAAATCATGCCACTCACAAGTCCAATTTTATGAATCAATGCCGGAAATTATTTCACACCTTTACCTTACTCAAGAGTTAAGGAGACGATTCCAGCACAGCCAATAAGCTGCCATGTTTATATGAAATAATGCTAGTGATCATCAATAGGGCTTGAGCAGGACCCTGGTACTCCAGACCAGTGGGGGCAGGAATTTGTGCTTTGTCTACCCCCCCCACCCCCATCATTGTGGCTGTCTGAGTGCTTTGGACAGAAACTGTAATTTCAGCTAGAGCAGAGTTCTCTCTCTAGTCAGGGATTTGAAGTCACCGTCTACAGTTTTACATTTTGAACTACCATAGAATGAATGCTATTGATATAGATAATAGAGTGCTTAAAAGTGAGAGGTATGAGACATACCAGGCAATTTCAGCCCCACAGCTGGATTCAATATTTAGTTAGGAGGTTCAGAGTAGGATGGGACAAGCTTGAGCTCTGCACCCAATTTTGTTAATCCGACTCTTCACCTGTCCAACTATGCCATCACAGATGATGCAGATAAAAATCTTTCCCTAGGCCACCTGCAGCATCCACCCTGACAAAGAGGAAGGGACCCAGATTTGAAGATCCAAGAGGCCAGCGTCAAAAGAAGTGAGTAGACCTCTGACACAATGCCAAAAGCAGACAGAAAGTTATGGATGAAGACCAAATTGTAGCCTGTAACTTCCCATCACTGCTCCCCAGGGGGGCTGGAACACTAAAACCTGAAGCTGAAAGTTGTATTCCTGCCCCGCCCTCCCTCCCCAAATATGTATTTTTCATAACCTCTCCTTCAGGGTTGTATAATATTCTACCTATTTTATACCTATCAAGCTAAAATCTGAAAGTATTTTAGCATTTCTGCTGTGGAACAAAGAAACAGAGCTTTCTCTGGAGAACAAAATATATTATAGCCAATAGAAAATTGAAGAAAACATTTTAAAATGCCAACATCAGGGGGAAATTTTTTTTTCCCTTTCAGGATATTTCCCTACGTTTGTACACAATTGACAGCTATAGAGGAAGGTGAACAACAATTCAGTTCGGTTGCTGTGGCACATGAAATTCAGCCATCCAGAGGCACTTATTTTAAAATAAGTCAGAGTCCACTGCCATAATTCAAAAAAGCAACACACGGTATATTTACTTCTGAAATTTATTTCAGGTGACAGGACACCCACAGACTAACAAAATAAACACAGAATTAAATAGTATCCCCCAGACCCAATTCTACTTCCTAGCAAAGGCAGATGATGATTTAGCTACCAAGCTTTGCCTCTATTAGTATGTCCATGCAACTGACCTCTTTCTCCTCTGCCCCCACCCTAATCCCTGCAAATTTGAAAGCCATATTAAGAGCAGCACTAAAATGATTTCTCACTTGAAGATTTGAAGACCAAACAACTGAGATGGAAACACCCAACACAGAAAGTGTAAGAGATTAAGAAACACAAGCAGGGCTTTTAATGATACAGTTCTATAGTTGGAGGAGGGGAAGAAAATAAAAGGGAGTAGGTGAATCAATATGCAGAAGAAAAACGGGCTGGGGGGGGCTGGTAATTTACCTTGAAAATACCCAGTTTCATTCATTTCACAGTGCCCAGAACACTGATGACTGTGTGGTAAATATTAAACAAATACTTGTTGGTTGATGAAAACGTACATGGCAACGCCGCGTACACACAGACAGAAACTCAAGGTGGTCAGACAGATCTGAAAGCAATGCAAGGTTTGGTTCTCCATGTCAATAACATTTTCAAGGTACACAACTGGGGAAGCAAAGGACATAAAAATCTGCCACATCCATAGTTCAACATGTTGTTCCTCTTTGAGTGCTAAAACTTTATTTGCAAAAGAAAAGCTAAGATTAGGTTAAAATACTGTTCATTGTGTATACATGATATCATTTTAAAGATCAGTAAGTTTTATTGCTTAATGTCTTTTTTGAATTAAAAAGGTTACTTGCTCAGGTTGCTTACATTTATAACACCAATATGCCACTCGAAACCTTTAACACATAAGCACCCGTTTGCTAAACTAAAGCTAGCCTTGAACTTTGAGTAGTGCCATATGCTTTTAAATTAACCCTTCTCAATACTGTACAACGCTCATAACACAGATTGTTAGCTTATAACCAAATTAGGTTACTGCTAAATACTCATTAGGCAAACTACTGAAAATAAAGAAAACATGCATATTCCTACAGCTCTATGAATGCCAAAATTAAAAATGATACAATGAGAATCTGGGATTAGGCAATGATAATCTGGCTGATCTCGATGGCTTACATATTTTAAATTGAACTAAAACCTCTAAGGACCTTTCTCTTTGGAAAGCAAAACCACACATTTTAAAATAGTATCTAATGGAAGGTCTATTAAAATCACAATGGATCATAGCTGTCAACTTCAAATAGTGTCTCCTTAAGAGCTTAAGTTTACACACTGGTGCAACACCACAAAGGCAGATGCTACAAAAGGATCTACAAAGAAAAACAAATTTTATTCACAACACTTTGCACATAAACTTTTCCTTATGCAGACTTGTGTGGAGTTGAAAATAAAAGATGCTAATATGTACATCATGCAGCACATCAAAAGAGAGAGACAGAAAACACTTCAGTTGAGTGAAAATTCATTTATCTACTGAAAATCTGGGAGCATTCACATCCACTGTACTCCAAATTTACTCCTAAGTGACAGAAAAATACTATATGAAATGGCAAAAAAATTAAAATATGATTTAATCAATAGCTGATTACCTTTAAAACTTTGGGCTTCTTTTCCCTCTGGGGCCTCTTGTTTTCTTTTATAACCTAAAAAAAATCAAATTGCAAAATGAGCCTCCGTTTAAGAAAAAAAAAATTAGCTCCCACCCACCCCTCCAAATTTTTGACTATTTCTCTATAAAACTCCTTAGACCATTTAAAATTATCAACATGTTTGCTAGGCAGAACCTACAGAGCTTATGTAAAATGTATACTTTAAAAGTCACTGAAAAAAAAGCCTTGCATAAAGATGAAGTAGGGAAATACCCTTTTTTCCCCTTAAAGTCTGTCTTAATTAGCCTCTGCATTCTTCACAGCGAAGCCCACGAGGTAGCCATCTTGCTCGCTTCTGCAGAGGAAGCCTCTACACTAGAACAGTTCTGCAAACTGCTTTTTGGTATTATTATCATGGTGTTTAAAGGCAGCCCTGGCCTGCCAGCACTGTAGACGTGCTGGGCATGCCTTTTGCAAAAACAGCCCCACAAAGAGTGCAGCCAATGGCAATGCAGAGCTTAGCAACTCCAAAGTGATCTTCTCTGCTAGCCTTCCTAGACAAAGGATCTCCTGTGCGGCTCCGCTCTCACCACAGGACACAGGCAGCCACAAGCTGCGACATGGAGTGCGCTGCAGAGGATCTGGCCGCGCCGAAATCACAGGAGGCTTCAGCAAAAACAATGCACACGAATCCCCCAGGTCTCCACCATCGGATCGATGGCGGAGGCTCCCTGATTAGTAACCTCTTGGTGGCTCCGAGGGCAGGTCTGCACGGGGGGGAGGGGTGCGCGGCTCTGCCTCCAACCTACAGGAGATATAACTGAGCCGAGGGGGGCATTTGGGCTTGCTGAAACCCTGGAAGGTATTGTGCATTTTTACTTTATAAGGCAAGGCTAAATATTGGCGATATTTAAGGCAGGGAGGTTATGTGAGGACAGTGTAGGCTCAGCTGTTGGGCTGCGTGTCTCATTCCCTGGGAACCACACCTCTTTGCAGCAGGCGCTTTGCCCAGAAACACAGCAATTTGATTTCTGTCAATAAATGTCCAATGACAAAGGCGGATTAAAAAATACTAATGAAGCCACTTGAAAGGAAAAGGACAGGATGAGGACAAGGTGGGGGGAGGAGTTTTCCAAATACACTTGCCGCTCTCCATGGCTGGAGAGAAAAGATTTCTCCCTCTTGCTCTGGACATTTCTGGTGACCTTCATTTCTTAAAGACAGCCCTCCCGTCCAGAAGGTGGGCTCATATCTTTGGGGCAAAAGGGGCACCATTGGCTCCTCTGTCTCCTAATATCATCAGCTGTCACTGAGCATCCCTCCCTGGAGCTACCAAGCAGTCCTGCCCACCGCCTCCCCACCCCAGCCTGGCGGCTCACTTGGCTGATGGTCAGAGGGACTCCCCCGCCCCCCGAGCCCACAGGGACCAACCACCTCCCAGCCCGAACTGCCACCGCGCCCAGTGGGTGATAGGCACTAAGAGTCCTGGGCACTGAAGTTGGAATTGCTAGTCCCAGAGTAGGAGAGCCAAAGCAGTTTAGCTCCGTCCCCTTAGCCCCCTGCCCAGGCAACCCTGGCAACAGAGAAAGAACCAGGACAGCTGCTGTGAGCTGGCAGGTCTCAAGGTCACTGCCAAAATGCAGTGCGGCAGCCAGTCCCGGTCCCACCACGACCACCTTGACAGCTGCCCAGATCTTGGGAAGACAGCGTCAGCTCCAGCCTCACAGAGCCAAAGTTGCAACAACAGACTGAGGAGATTGGCAGGAGGGCCTCTGGGGCTGCCCGGGCAAAGATGGGTTTTCCACTTGCAGTTGGATTCAGAACAGATTCCCACAAGCAGAAATCAGGAACAGAGTGAGGGCTGGAAGGCCTGTGTTTCTTCACCCAGGATTCCTAGTCTTTGGAGTTGCCGCAAACACACGCTTTGCTTGTTGGAATGGTTAAGTCCAACATGCACTGTTTTCCCACACTAGGCTACTTCTCCCTCACCTACGCACCCTCAAGATTCTCAACAAATTTAAAAAGCAAGCCTTCTTGTAGCAGAATTGGTAGATTCTGACCTAAAGACGTCCATCAGGCCAACTTCAAGCATACTGAGCGCACACTAAGAAGCTCTCTGCGGCAAATGAAGCAAAGAGATGGAAAAGATAGAAAAGATGGAAAAGACCTAATACAGCAAGACTTGGAAACGGCCCTTCGCTTCTTTTTCTTTGAAGTGTGTGTGTGCGCACATACGTGTGTCCATGTGTGCAGGTGCGATAAAATATACATAACATAAAATCTGCCATTTTAACCATTTTTAACTGTACAGTTTAGTAGCACTAAGTACATTCCCAATTTTAAGAAATATATATTTTTATTTATTTGACAGACAAAGCGAGAATGGGAACACAAGCAGAGAGAGTAGGAGATGGCTTCCCACTGAGTAGGGAGCCCAATATGGGCAAGATTTTTTTTTTTTTTTAAGATTTTATTTATTTATTTGACACACAGAGAGAGATCACAAGTAGGCAGAGAGAGACAGGAGGAAGCAGGTTCCCTGCTGAGCAGAGAGCCAGATGCAGGTCTCAAGCCCAGGACCCTGAGATCATGACCTGAGCCGAAGGCAGAGGCATTAACCCACTGAGCCACCAAGGCACCTGTGGGCCAGATCATGACCTGAGCCGAGGGCAGACACTTAACGACCCAGCCACCCAGACGCCCCTATTCACAATATCGTGAAACTTCCCACTCTCCATTTCCAGCACCTTTCATTATCCCATCAGATACTCTGTATCCATTCAACAGTAACTCATTTGCCTTCTCTCAGTCCTTGCTACTTTTTGCTTTCTGTGTCTATAAATTCGACTATACTGGCATCTCATATAAGTGGTATTGCATGATATAGCCTTCTGTGTTTGGCTTATTTCACTTTGCATAATGTTCTCAAGATTCATCCATGCTGTAAGATGTATCAGAATTTCATTCCGTCTGAAAGCTCAATAGTGTTTCACGGTTTGTATGTACACCAAACTTGTTTATCTACCCTTCTGTTGATACACATTTGGGTCATTCCCACCTTATGTCTATTTTGAGTAATACTGTTCTGAAATGGGTACAAGTATCTATTTGAGTCCCTGCTTTCAATTCTTTTCAATATATACCTAGGAAAAGAATTGTTGGATCATATGATAATTCGGTTTAAATATTAAAGGAACTACCAGACTTTCTGGAGTGGTTATCCCGTTTTGTGCAGAGCACACAAGGGTAGCCCTACATTTCCTAAAGCTCCTTGCATGTCAGTTACAAATCATACCTCTCCCTCTTGAATACCTGAATATAACTTTTTTTTTTTTTAAGATTTTATTTATTTGACAGAGAGAAACCTAGCCAGAGAGGGAACACAAGCAGGGGGAGTGAGAGAGAGAGAAGCAGGCCTCCCACGGAGCAGGGAGCCCGATGTGGGACTCGATCCCCGGTCTCCGGGATCATGACCTGAGCCGAAGGCAGTTGCTTAACCAACTGAGCCACCCATGCGCCCCTGAATATAACTCTTAAAAAGCTTCAACATCTTCCCAGCTTGATTGCTCAATATTAAGTAAAGTGGCCCATGATATATAATGCATATAATTTTAAAATTAAAAACAATCTATTACCTGTGAGATCCATGGGTGTCTCAATAAAACAAAATAAAATCAGGCTCAGAGTGTTAGGTGTACTGAATATCCACACCAGTCAGAAGTCCACTTTTTTTTTTTTTTTAAAGATTTTATTTATTTGACAGAGAGAAACACAGACAGAGAGGAAACACAAGCAGGGGTAGTGAGAGAGGGAGAAGCAGGCTTCCTGCCGAGCAGGGAGCCCGATGTGGGACTCGATCCCGGGTCTCTGGGATCATGACCTGAGCCGAAGGCAGTTGCTTAACCAACTGAGCCACCCAGGCACCCCAGAAGTCCACTTTTAAAAGCCCCATTGACAAGCATGTTCACTACATGGAATACTCGTGAAGCCATACAGCACTGCCCTTGGGAAACTAAGCAAACGCTGGAGGTCTGTGTGCAGTGTTCTGTAAAAGGAATTAATAAATAAAGCCACAGCTCATCTCAGCTAAATATGAGGGTTAATAAAGTGACTAGAGCTAACATTAACTCAAACTATCCAACTGATCCTACGTTATGAAGGTCTGCACTTGCTTGAACACAGAATAGATTGCTAACCTATATTGGTTGTGACCATCTGCTCTAAATCCTCTAATTAGTGATTGGATGGTCTCTCAGCTCAGGGCTTAGGTGATGGTGAGCTTTGATGGAGGAAAATAATCAGACATTATTAGCGAGAAACTGGAGGGCAGGAAGCCATTCCCATTCCTATTACTTAGGGCAAAGTACATACAACTAGATTCTATTGGAAGAACGGCAGGTCAAAAACTAAGACACTCTCTGTTGCAGTCCTAGTTATTCAGAACGTGCTTTTGTCTCTTAAGTCTATTTGTTTTTTCTCACAACATGATTATTAAGTTGGATAAGATGTATTTAATTTTGTGATAACTCGAGTATTAGGTTCTTCGAAAATATTACAAAATGAAATCTCTATTTTCTTTAAAAATCACAAAGAACTAGGGGCGCCTGGGTGGCTCAGTTGGTTGAGCGACTGCCTTCGGCTCAGGTCATGATCCCGGAGACCTGGGATCGAGTCCCACATTGGGCTCCCTGCTCGGCGGGAAGCCTGCTTCTCCCTCTTTCACTCCCCTTGCTTGTGTTCCCTCTCTGGCTGTGTTTCTCTCTGTCAAATAAATAAATAAAATCTTTAAAAAAAAAAAATCACAAAGAACTAAAAAAGAATGTCAGAGAAAATGGAGTCTAACTACATTATTTCATTGAAAAACTAAGGCTTAGGGGGCGCCTGGGTGGCTCAGTCGCTAAGCGTCTGCCTTCAGCTCAGGTCATGATCCCAGAGTCCCAGGATCGAGCCCGGCATCAGGCTCCCCGCTCTGCGGGAAGCCTGCTTCTCCCTCTCTCATCCCCCCTGCTCATGTTCCCTCTCTAGCTGTGTCTCTCTCTGTCACATAAATAAATAAATAAATAAATAAATAAATAGATAAATAAAGACTTTTTTTTTTTAAAGGTTTTATTTATTTGACAGAGAGAAACACGCTCAACCAACTGAGCCACCCAGGTGCCCCAATAAAACCTTTTTAAAAAAAGAAAAACTAAGTCTTAAAGAGATAGATATTACTTAATTCACATTACACAGCAAGTAAGAATTTAACTTGAGCTCAGGTATAACCAACCATGTACACTGCTTTCGATGTAACTCCTGATAAAATTTTTTTAAGATGGAAGTTGAAGTGGAAGGATAAAGAGGGAAAGAAAATGCACAAAACGTGGAGAAAACAAACTCCTGCAGGCCTTAAATTCAGGTGTGCACTGGAAACTCAGGTCTTTTTTTTTTTTTAAAGATTTTATTTATTTATTTGACAGAAAAACAGCCAGAGAGGGAACACAAACAGGGGGAGTGAGAGAGGGAGAAGCGGGCTTCCCACAGAGCAAGGAGCCCGATGCAGGGCTGGATCCCAGGACTCTGGGATCATGACCTGACACCCAGGCAAACAACATTTAAGACTTAAACATCTTCAAAACCACACACTAAGGATTTTTGTTGTTGCTGTTCTTTTATCTTTTGAGAGACAGCATAAGTGGGGGGGGGGGTCGGAGGAAGAGAGAAGAGGAAAAAGCAGACTCCTGCTGAGCAGGGAGCTGAAGCAGGGCTCCTATCCCAAGACCTGGGATCAGGACCTGAGCTGAAGTCAGATTCTTAACCAACTAAGCCACCCAGGTGCTCCCACACACTTAGGCTAGAGGAGTAGCAACTCAGATTTCCAGAAGACTGGCATTTAAATGAACCTTACATTAAGTGTGCTTTTAAAAAAAAATAAATTTTGTGGGCGCCTGGGTGTCTCAGTGCGTTAAAGCCTCTGCCTTCCGCTCAGGTCATGATCTCGGGGTCCTGGAATCGAGGCCGCATCGGGCTCTCTGCTCTTCCGGGAGCCCGCTTCCTCCTCTCTCTCTGCCTGCCTCTCTGCTTACATGTGATCTCTCTCTCTGTCAAATGAATAAGTAAGTAAATAAATAAATAAGTGAGTCTTTAAAAAGTAAAAAATAAATAAATAAATTTTGTGGAGCGCTGGGGGTGCCTCAGTTGATTAAGCGTCTGCCTTTGGTTCAGGTTATGATCGCGGAGACACGGGTTCGAGTCCCACATCTGGCTCCCTGCTCAGCGGGAAGCCTGCTTCTCCCTCTCTCACTCCCTCTGTTTGTGTTCCCCCTCTGGCTGTGTTTCTCTCTATCAAATAAAGAAATAATCTTCTTTAAGAATTAAAAAAAATAAATTTTGTGCCTTCAGATATAAATTAGTGAATGATTTCAAAAGTCTACTTCTCTAATATAAACCATTCTGCAGCCGCAGAAACTACACATACAAACACTGCCTAGGAGGAGTTTTCTTCTAAGGTAATCTTGAGTGATCACCGTTCCTCAAACTTGACACCTCTCCAGCACAAAATCCCTCCAGGATAAGCCACACTCTCCTCTCCCATGAAATCCTTCTATATTTCTCTTCTCCCATATTGTTGGGAGGGGGGGGATCGAAGCTTTTGCTATGACACCAGGGTAAAGATATTTCAAGCACCGTATTTTATAAATTTCCAATCATTAAGAATAAGACAAACACAGCTCATTCTTTTCACAATTCTAATGGAGATTTCAAGTTCGCTTAGGCTTTTCTGCCTTTTTTTTTTTTTAGATTTTTATTTATTTGACAGAGAGAGACACAGCTGGAGACGGAACAGAAGCAGGGAGAGTGAGAGACGAAGAAGCAGGATTGTTTCCCGCAGAGCTCAGGGAGCCCGATACAGGCTCGATCCTGGGACTCTGGTATCATGACCTGAGCCAAAGGCAGACGCTTAAGGATTGAGCCACCCAGGCACCAGAACTTAGCTTCTTTTTATTTCTTGTGAGCCAGAGAAACTTCAGATTAACAGGAGATCTTCCGAGGTGACTGGGCAAACAAGAATATTCTGGGTACAGGGGGCTGATCTCCTCACACAGACTTTCCCTGGCTTCCCTCCCCCACTTCCTTCCCTGAGGCTTATCTACAGTAGCCCTTTTTCCTTCTAAGGGGCCAGGTCTACCTAGTGACTACCCCATTGCCTGCAGCAGTCATGCTTACTGCTGGTAAAAATAACTGTTCTTCAATAACAACAATTAAGGAATAAGTGAACCGTGGTCTCAGTGAGTGAGAACGGTTGACAATGAGGAAACCAGAGATAATGCTGGAGATTAATGCACTGAAATATCACCTTTCCTCAATTTCTCAGCCCTTCTCAGCACTACCTGGAAATGGACAAGCCTACTCCATTACAGTCTAGATCCATAATGTGGACAGAGAAATCCAATAAGAGTATCTATGGGTTTTTGTCAAAAACAAAGAAATCACAAAGGATGATGCTATTTAGAAAAATGACCCCTTGGGGCGCCTGGGTGGCTCAGTTGGCTAAGCGACTGCCTTCGGCTCAGGTCATGGGCTCAGGTCATGATCCCGGAGAATCGGGCTCCCTGCTCGGCGGAAAGCCTGCCCGATTCTCCCTCTCTCACTCCCCTTGCTTGTGTTCCTTCTCTGGCTGTGTTTCTCTCTGTCAAATAAAAAATTTTTTTAAAAAGTCCCCCTTTATGAATGATATATTGAAGTTTGCTTCTTATTTTTTGCTGGTCTGTCCTGTGTATTTTGGAATCAGTAATATCCTTTTTAAAAAAAATTCTATATCTTTAGGTTCCTTCTCCCTGTCATTCCTGATAGAGAGCTGACACTAGATAGCATTGTACCCTTCATTTTTAGGTAATCCCACTTTCTCATCAAGTCTAATGGCAAACTCATAAAAATTTATTGTTTCACAGAAAAGCTAAAATCATTTTACACCCACACAACTTCCTTCTGAGAAAGTTAGATCTAGTTATTCCCCACCTTTAGCAAAATCAAAACTGCTGTACCTTACAAAGCCCCATATCCAAAAACATTGTCTTCAAACTTTGTTAGTACATTTTTTTACAATGAACTTCCCCCATTTAAACCTTTAAACAACCTAATAATAAAAGATAATAATTAAAAACCCATACAATGGACTTAAAATGTTGGGGAACTTCCAATACCCACAATAGTGCTGGGCCATGGAGCACCTGAGGGGATTAGTTGGTACAAATCTGCCTTCATCTCAGGTAAGGATCTCAGGGTCTAGGGATGGAGCCCGGCGTCCAGCTCCCAGCTCTGCAGACAGTCAGCTTCCCCTCGCCCCTCCGCTTCTCTCCCCTGCTCTCACTATGAAATGGATAAATAGGAGGCGCCTGGGTGGCTCAGTCGGTTAAGTGACTGCCTTCGGCTCAGGTCATGATCCTTGAGTCCCGGGATTGAGCCCCACATCGGGCTCCCTGCTCGGCGGGAAGCCTGCTTCTCCCTCTCTCACTCCCCCTGCTTGTGTTCCCTCTCTGGCTGTGTTTCTCTCTGTCAAATAAATAAATAAAATCTTAAAAAAAAAAAAAGAAATGGATAAATAAAATCTTAAAAATAAAAACCTTGGTGGTAGGCCTGCACCAACTCAGAATAGACACAAACTGACCATCATGACGCAGGATACCGTGTAGAATGCATCCAGAAAGCTATGAAAGGCAGGGAAGGCTTCCCAGGGCAAGGACCTTCCTCCCAAAACCTAATGATAAGCAAGACTTGATGAAATTTAGAGGGAGGGAAGAAAGGGAGGCGGCCCCGATGAAGGTAATGGCATCTGGGAGGACACTGGTAGCTTTATGGTTACCAGTCACACCAGAGTATGGCTGTGAGGGGGGCAAAGGGGACAAGCCATAGAAAAAGGCTAGTCGCTGGGCTTGCAGAGGAAGAGATGTAATCAGCTTCCAATTCTCTACCATTCCAATTTGAAATGTGGCTTTTTTTTTGTTCCATCCTTCAATTTTCAATAATTAGTCCTTTCAAAAGCTAACAAGAATGCTCCTGTTGTTAAATGATCACAAATATCAGCTACTTTTTCAAGGGAAACGAAGGAGACGCAATTGGTTTGGCTTCAATCTCAAAAACCTGGTTTTAAGATAGAAAGGACCATGTGTAAGTAAGTCTCCTAATCAGAGAAAAGCATATTTTGGAAACGAATGTTGTAAAATTTTTGTTAAGATCAGTTATTCAGGGGGCCCATGGGTGGCTCAGTCATTAAGCATCTGCCTCCAGCTCAGATCCTGGTCCCAGAGACCCAGGATGGAGTCCCACATCGGGCTCCCTGCTGGGTGGGAAGCCTGCTTCTCCGTCTCACTCCCCGTTTGTGTTCCCTCTCTCGCTGTGTTTCTCTCTGTCAAATAAATAAATAAAATCTTAAAAAAAAAAGATCCATTATTAAAAAGGGTTAACTCCTTTAAAAAATTATTTATTTGAAAGAAAAGGGAGAGAGAATGCATAAGCTGGGGTGAGGAGCAGAGGCAGAAGCAGACTCCCCACTAAGCGCAGAGTATGACCTGAGCTGAAGGCAACCCACTAAGACACCCAGATGCTCCAGGAAGGGTTAACTCTTTCACATTTTGAGGTTATTTATCAGAGTTTCACAGAATCTATAGAAAAGCAAACTTTTTTGCCAGGAAAGAAGTTATTCTTTCAGCTGAGTAACTACTGGACGGATGCTTTTGATGTTTGGGGTAAGGGGTACTCTTTGCTCATTCCAGGAATAAAATAGAGAATTCCCCCTATATTGGAGGCACTTCTTAATATCTTTGGGATCCATGATTTAATGAATAATTTATTTCCATGGAGCTTAACTCGCCTAGAGAGAAGACAGGAATTATCTTTTTTTTTTTTCAGGAAGAACCAGAAAAACAAAACCCAAAAAAACTTGCCATTGAGCCTGTAACATTTATAATAATGGAATGATAAAAAAATCAAAAATCTTTTCCAAAGTCTGTTTGATTTTCCTGACAGCCAAACTTACTCGATACACACATTATCTCTTATTTAAAATAAAATAAATGATCCTGGGGGAGCCTGGGTGGCTCAGTTGGTTAAGCCACTGCCTTCGGCTCAGGTCATGGTCCCGGAGACCCGGGATCGAGCCCCACATCGGGCTCCCTGCTCGGCGGGAAGCCTGCTTCTCCCTCTCTCACCCCCCCTGCTTGTGTTCCCTCTCTGACTGTATTTCTCTCTGTCAAATAAATAAAAATCTTTAAAAAAAATAAAAAAAAAAATAAATGATCCTGGGCGCCTGGGTGACTCAGTGGGTTAAAGCCTCTGCCTTCGGCTCAGGTCATCCTGGGATCAAGGCCCGCATCGGGCTCTCTGCTAGGCAGGGAGCCTGCTTCCTCCTCCCTCTCTGCCTCCCTCTCTGCCACCCTCTCTGCCTGCCTCTCTGTGCCTGTGATCTCTCTCTGTCAAATAAATAAATAAAATCTTAAAAAAAAATAAAAATAAAATAAATGATCCTCAATGTTCTTACTAGAGGCAGTTCTAAATCTTTTTTTTAAGATTTTATTTATTTATTTGAGAGAGAGAGAGTGAGTGAGAGAAGCATGAGAGGAGAGAAGGTCAGAGGAGAAGCAGACTCCCTGCAGAGCTGGGAGCCAGATGTGGGACTCGATCCCAGGACTCCAGGATGATGACCTGAGCTGAAGGTAGTGGCTTAACCGACTGAGCCACCCAGGCACCCCTAGAAACAGTTCTAACATGCTACAATTTCTGTGTTTGAAGGGGATCTTTTAAAACTTTTGCAATGTAAAGCCTTCTGTGTTTGAAGGGGATCTTTTAAAACTTTTGCAATGTAAAGCCCTTTAGAAACACCTTGTGAAGTCAAGAGATACGTGCCATAACAACGAACCAAAAAGATTTTCATCACACTTTGCCCTAGTCGTCAACAAGTGTAAGAGTGACTGGGTGGCTCAGTCGTTCGACACACGGACTCTTGACTTCGCTCAGGTCATGATCCTGGGGTGCTGGGATATAGTGCCCAGTCTGACTCCGCTCAGCAGGGAGTCTGCTCAAGATCCTCTCTTCCTGGGCACATGGGCAGCAGTTGGTCAAACCACTGCCTTCGGCTCCAGTCATGATCCTTAAGTTCCAGACTGGAGTCCCACGAGAGGCTCCCAGCTCCGCGGGAAGTCTGCTTCTCCCTCTGATCTCCTCCCCTCTCATGCTCTCTCTCACTCACTCGCTCACTCTCTCTCAAATAAATAAATACAATCTTTAAAAAAAAAAAGATTCTCTCTTCCTCTCCCTTTGCCCTCCCCCACCCCCTACTTCCTCCATGCCCTCTCTCTCTGTCTCTCTCATAAATAAATAAAATATTTTTATTTTAAAAAATCAACAGGTATAGATCTCAGGGTTATAACTGTGCTAACTACAGATTCAAATGAAAAACGTGTCTATTATTGTCAGGAATGTTTTAGCATAAATAATTCTAAGTGAGTTTCCATAGATACTCCCTTTAAAAAAAAAGATTTTATTTATTTACTTTGAGAAAGAGAGCAAGAGAGAGAAGACAAGGTGCAGGGGAGGTGCAGAGGTAGAGAAAAAAGCAGGCTCCCCACTGAGCCAGAAACTGAACACAGGCTCGATCCCAGGACGCTGAGATCATGACCTGAGCCAAAGGCCGACCTTAACCAACTGAGCTACCCAGGAGCCCCTAAAGATTTTATTTTTAAGTAATCTCTACATTGTCAACGTGGGGCTCCAACTCACAAACCCAGGATCAAGAGTAGAATGCTCTAATGACTAAGTTAGCCAGGTGTCCCTACAGATACTCTTAAATATTAGTTAGGGGGCACCTGGGTGGCTCAGTTGGTTAAGCGACTGCCTTCGGCTCAGGTCATGATCCCGGAGACCGGGGATCGAGTCCCACATTGGGATCGAGTCCCATATCGGGCTCCCTGCTCGGCGGGAAGCCTGCTTCTCCCTCTCTCATTCCCTCTGCTTGTGTTCCCTCTCTGGCTGTGTTTCTCTCTGTCAAATAAATAAAATCTTAAAAAAAAAAAAAAGATATTAGTCAGCTGCTTGTGTTCCCTCTCTGGCTGTGTTTCTCTCTGTCAAATAAATAAAATCCTTGAAAAAAAAAAAGATATTAGTCAGCCGTAAAAAAGAGTGAAATCTTTCCATCTGCAACAACATGGATGGATCCACAGAGTATAATGTTAAGTTAAATAAGTTAGAGAAAGACAAATACTATATTATTTCACTCATATGTGGAATTTAAGAAAGAAAGCGGGGGGGGGGGGGGAGAAAGGACAAACCAAAAAAAGAGACTCTTAACTATTGAGAACAAACAGATGGTTACCAGAGGGGAGGTGAGTGGGATGGGTGAAAACAGGGGAAGGGCATTAAGAGTGCACTTATCATGACGACTACTGAATGATATACAGAATTGTTGGATCACTATACTGTACACATGAAACTAATTTAGCACCGTATGTTAACTATATTAGAATACCTCTCCCAGGTAAATCTAGTATTAACAAGATTTCTGCCAGAGTTGGGCATTCTAATTCCACCATTTCATTATAACACAATCTTATATTTATTAGCTAAAAAGAATATGAAACTTTCACTTCCATTGATAATAGAACTGGTAATTGGGATCAACCATTATGCTAAAGACAATTAGAAAAGCTACATAAGGGGCGCCTGGGTGCCTCAGTTGGTTAAGCCACTGCCTTCGGCTCAGGTCATGATTCTGGAGACCTGGGATCGAGCCCCACATCGGGCTCCCTGCTCGGCGGGAGGCCTGCTTCTCCCTCTCTCACTCCCCCTGCTTGTGTTCCCTCTCTCGATGTGTTTCTCTCTGTCAAATAAATAAAAATCTTTAAAAAAAAAAGAAAAAGAAAAAGAAAAGCTACATAAAATATAAAAACATCTTCTTGGAGGCATAGAAGTGTGAAAAATTACTATAATAATGTAGAATTATCATATCAAGATTCAGAGAGGAATGAGGTCCAGGGAGGGTTAAAATATTTCAAGTAAAAATATAAAATGGAGGGAAAGTGGTAGAAGATGTTTAAAAAGAAATGTAACCTTGAAAGTAAAATACACACAGTGGAACTGGCAAACTCAGAGCGTTTCAAGATTTGATTCAGGGGCGCCTGGGTGGCTCAGAGGGTTAATGCCGCTGCCTTCGGCTCAGGTCCTGATCTCAGGGTCCTGGGATCAAGGCCCGCATGCAGCTATCTGCTCAGCAGGGAGCCTGCTTCCTCCCCTCTCTCTCTGCCTACTGGTTCTCTCTCCCTCTCTCTCTGTCAAATAAATAAATAAAATCTTAAAAAAAAAAAAAAGATTTGATTGAGGTCAAAAAAGAATACTTTTGCAAAATAAACCCATAAGACCCTTACACAACCTCTCTTTCAAAGTTCCTGGGATCAAGCTCCACATTGGGCTCTCTGCTTGGCGGGGGGTCCGCTTCCCCCTCTCTCTCTGCCTATCTGATCTCTCACTTTCTCTGTCAAATAAATGAATAAAATCTTTTAAAAAATCACAAGCCTGGGCGCCTGGGTGGCTCAGTTGGTTGGGCGACTGCCTTCGCCTCAGGTCATGATCCCGTCTCCAGGATGGAGTCCCACATCGGGCTCCCTGCTGGGCAGGAAGTCTGCTTCGCCCTCTCTCACTCCCCTTGCTTGTGTTCCCTCTCTGGCTGTGTTTCTCTCTGTCAAATCAATAAAATCTTTAAAAAAAATCACAAGCCTGAAAGATAGCATCAACATCCTTAACATGACTATTCACAAGTCTGCCTCTTGGTCCCACTGCTTTCCATCCTCTGGGTTCTTCACATTCTGAGTGTTGCCCTAGCTCAAGAACATGGCAGTAAAAATGAGCCCATACATTCAAGCTATGGGTTCTAATCCCAGATTAACTGTTTGGTCTTAGACAAGTTACTTGGTTTCTCTAAGCTTCAGTGTCTTACTTTACATTCCTTGGGGGAAGAATACATATTTCATAGGATCCTTGTAAGGATTAAATGAGACAATGAGTACGTCATTACTTTATTTTTTTTTTTTTTTTACGTCATTACTTTAAATATTGGGCAGTCAGTAAGTACTGAAAACAGATAGTTACTATTAACCCCTTCTATCATCAACGTTTACTGCATATGGCTTCCACATCTATAATGAGGAACATTCAATTCGACCAACATTTGTTTGGTGGCCACTAAATGCCAGGCACTGCATAGGGAGGGAAATGAAAGGCAAGGAAAAAAATCCTCTTCAGTCAAACCAATGACATTTCTACAAAACAATAAGTAAAGTTCACTTAGAACTGAATGACAAAAGAAGAGATTAAGCACACCAACCATTGAAAATTTCCGTGTTTCAAAAGATTTCTCACAAACGTGAGAAGACAACTCTCAGAAAAATATTTGTAGATGATCTCTGTGATTGGGGTCTAGCATACAGAACATATAAAGAACACTTGCAAGTCAACAGAAAACAAATAAGCCAATTTAAAGATGGACAAAGGGGCACCTGGGTGGCTCAGTTGGTTAAGCCACTGCCTTCTTCAGGTCATGATCCTGGGGTCCTGGGATTGAGACCCACATCAGGCTCCCTGCTCAGCGGGGAGTCTACTTCTCCCTCTGACCCTACCCCCTGTGGTGCACTCTCTCTTTCTCTCTCACATATACCGACTCTCTCTCTCAAATAAATAAGTAAAATCTTTTAAAAGATAAAAAATAAAGATGGACAAAGAAAAACTAAATCAAAAAAAAATAAAAGTCGACAAAGGACTTTGCGATGGTCTGAATGTTTGAGTCCTGGGACGCCTGGGTGGCTCAGCAGTAAGCGTCTCCCTTTAGCTCAGGTCATGATCCCAGGGTCCTGAGATCGAGTCCCCCATTGGGCTCCTTGCTCAGTGGGGAGCCTGCTTCTCCTTCTGACTGCTGCTCTCCCTGCCTGTGCCCCATCTCTCTCTCTGACAAACAAACAAATAAATAAATAAAATCTTTTAAAAATTTTTTTGAATGTTTGTGTCCCATCAAAATCTATGTTGAAATCCCAATGTCCAATGTGATATTAGAAGATGGGGTCTTCAGGAAGTGTTTAAGTTATAAGAGGGGAACCCTCATGGATGGGGCCTTGTAACAGAAACTCCAGAGCGATCCCTCACTAATTTCACTAAGTAAGGCCATAGAGAGAAGGCACAAACTGTGAATGGAGAAGAGGGCCTTCACCAGAATTTGACCAAGCTGGCACCCTGATCTTAGGCTTCCCAGCCTCCAGAACGTTGAGCAATATTTTCCTTTTATTCATAAGCTACCTGCCCGCAAGGACTAAAACAGAACTACAAAGTATTCCTAGAAGATATACAAAGAGTACATGAAGCACATAAAAAGACGACTGACCTCCTTATCATTACAGAAATGTAAATCAAAACCACCATGAAATACCACTTCCCACTCACTAGGATGGCAATATTCAAAAAGTCAGATAATAACAAGTGTTGGTGAGAATGGAGAAAAATTAGAAACCTCCTACATTGCTGCTTAGAATCCAAAATGGTACAGCTACTTTGGAAAGCAGTTTGGTAATTCCTTAGATTTAAGCAGTTACCACTGCACCCAGTAATTCCACTTTTAGGAATTTACACAATATAACTAAGAACACATGTCTACACAAAAACCTGTTCGCAGATGTTCAGAACAGCATTACTCAGAATAGGCAAAAACTGGAAACAACCTAAAAGTCCATCAACTGAAGAATGTTTATGCAAACTGTGGTTTATTCATACAACATAATATTATTCAGCCACAAAAGGGAACAAAGTACTGATATATGGTACAACATGGATGAGCCATGAAAGCCTTACACTAAGTGAAAGAAGCCAGACACAAAAGACCAAATACTGTATGATTAAATTTACATAAAATGTCCAGAACAGGCAAATCCACAGAGACAAAGAGGAGATTAGTGGTTGCCAGGAGCTGGGGGAGGGGAGAATGGCGTGACTGCTGAGTGGCCCAGGGTTTCTTTTGGAATAATGAAAATTTTCCAGAATTAGATTGCGGTGATGGCTGCATAACCTTCTAAATATATTAAAGATCACCGACTTGTGCACTGTTATAAGAGTGACTTCTATTAAGTAAACTCTATCTCAATTTTCTTTTAAATAGAGATTGTTTAATTCTCCTTTATCACAGTGAAAAAAGTGTCTCTATTACTTGCTAGCCATGGGAATTAAAGACAATTTTTTTTAAAAAAGATTTTATTTATTTGACAGAGAGAAACACTGCCAGAGAGGGAACACAAGCAGGGGGAGTGAGAGACGGCGAAGCAGGCCTCCCACCGAGCAGAGAGCCTGATGCGGGGCTCGATCCCAGGTCTCCGGGATCATGACCTGAGCCGAAGGCATTCGCGTAACCAACTGAGCCACCCAGGCGCCCCAATTATGCTAATATTTTTGGTTATGTTAATACTATATGTTATAATATGTTAAAAAAAATACACAATTTTTTTTAAAGATTTTATTTATTTGTTTGACAACGAGATCACAAGTAGGCAGAGAGGCAGGCACAGAGAGAGGAGGAAGCAGGCTCCCTGCTGAGCAGAGAGCCCGATGTGGGCCTCGATCCCAGGATCCTGAGATCACCACCTGAGTCGAGGCAGAGGCCTTAACCAACTGAGCCACCCATGCACCCCAATTATGCTAATATTTTTGGTTATGTTAATACTCATTAGTCCCTTATTTTGAAATAATATTTCAAAACCCTTATTTTGAAAAAAGGGACTAATGAGTCCGGAGTCAAGAAAATAATCTGAAATGTAAACCAAGATTTATCCTGAAAGAAGTTCTCTATCATAACAAAAAAAAAAAAAAAAAAAAAAAAACACAAAAAAAACTGTAAGAAATTGAAGCATCCAGCAATGAAAAATACTTTAGTCAGGTTATGTTCATTTACCTAAGAGAGTATTTGGCACATAGTTTTTAAATCTTTATAAAATGTTAATTACAAGGGAAAATGTGAAAAAAGGAGAAGAAACACATTTACCCTATTTAACTTCAACTGTTATTTTTTTTTACATTTTTTTTAAGATTTTATTTATTTATTTGACAGAGAGAGAGAGATGACAAGTAGGCAGAAAGGAGGAAGCAGGCTCCTTGCTGAGCAGAGAGCCCAATGCGGCCTAGATCCCAGGACCTTGAGACCATGACCTGAGCTGAAGGCAGAGGATTTAACCCACTGAGCCACCCAGGTGCCCTAACTGTTTTTTTGTTTTTTTGTTTTTTTAGATTTTATTTATTTGACAGAGAGAAACACAGCCAGAGAGGGAACACAAGCAGGGGGAGTGAGAGAGGGACAAGCAGGCTTCCCACCGAGCAGGTAGCCCGATGTGGGGCTCGATCCTGAGTCTCTGGGATCATGACCTGAGCCGAAGGCAGTTGCTTAACTAACTGAGCCACCCAGGCACCCCTGTTATTTTTTAAATGCAGAAAAAATACTGGAAACAAATATGCCAATATATCCATGATGGCTGCCTCGAAGAGGTAGAATTATAGTTTATTTTTTTCCCTGCTCTTAAACTTTCTAAATGGAAATTATATAACTTTGACTTAGTATGCTGTATTACCTTTTAAAGTAACATAAGTTCATAATATATTTAAATCACATAGAAAAACTTAAGTAAAAATTTTAAATCATGTATTTCCTAATATGCCCTTCCTCCATCCAAAAAACCTATCCTTAGAAGTAAACACTTCCAACAGTTTTGTTTGGTAGGTATCCTTCTAGAATTGTTTTTCGATTTACAATTAGAGAAATACATGATTTGAGCTCTTCAAACTGTGCACTATGGTTATCAGTCACAATCACAAGTACATATGCCAGTAATTTTAAGCAACACAGGTAGCAGCTTTTTAAAACTTACTTAAGGGCGTCTGGGTGGCTCAGTGGGTTAAAGAGGTTAAAGCCTCTGCCTCTAAATTTCCATTTAGAAAGTTTAAGAGCAGGAAAAAAAATAAACTATAAGTCTACCACTTCGAGGCAGCCATCATGGATATATTGGCATATTTGTTTCCAGTATTTTTTCTGCATTTAAAAAATAACAGTTAGGGAGCCTGGGTGGCTCAGTGGGTTAAAGCCTCTGCCTTCAGCTCAGGTCATCTCAGCATCCAGGGATCAAGGCCGCATTCTGCTCTCTGCTCAACAGGGAGCCTGCTTCCTCCTCTCTCTCTGCCTGCCTCTCTGCCTGCCTGTGACCTCTCTGTCTGTGTAAAATAAATAAATAAAATCTTAAAAAAAAAAAAAATTGAAAATGCACTGTCTACATTCCTAAAAACCTTTTTTTCAAGTCCTCTACTTGAATTTGTTATGGATACCCTATGATCCTAACTTCCGGTACTTGAAAATGACATTCATAGAAGAAAAAAAACAAAATGTTTTGGGGTACTAGCTGTGAAGATCATATATTAAACTCATCTAGGATATAATGAAGATTTGCAGTATGCTTTATGAAAAGATAAATTGAGGATGCCTGGTTGGCTGAGTTGATAGAGCCTAGGACTCTTGATCTCCGGGTTTTAAGTTCTGGCCCCACACTGGGTAGCGCCTGGGTGGCTCAGTTGCTTCAGTGCCTGTCTTTGGCTCAGCTCATGATCTCAGGGTCCTGGGATCAAGCTCCACATCCTGCTGCCTGCTCAGCAGGGAGTCTGCTTCTCCCAATGCCCCTCCCTCTCCCCCAACTCACACTCTCTCTTGCTCACTCTCCCTAAATAAAAATAAAAAATATATACCTTTTTGTTTTTTAAGATTTTATTTATTTATTTGACAGAGAGAAACACAGCCAGAGAGGGAACACAAGCAGGGGGAGTGAGAGAGGGAGAAGCAGGTTTCCCGCCAAGCGGGGAGCCTGATGTGGGACTTGATCCCCGGTCTCCGGGATCATGACCTGAGCCGAAGGCAGTCACTTAACCAACTGAGCCACCCAGGTGCCCCCAAAATGAAATATTTTTAAAAATTAAAAAAAATAAATGAAACAAAATAAAAAATAAAAAGATACATTGGGGGGCGCCTGGGTGACTCCATGTGTTAAGCCTCTGCCTTTGGCTGAAGTCATGATCTCAGGGTCCTGGGATTGAGCCCTACATCAGACTGTATGCTTAGCAAGGAGCCTGCTTCCCTCCCAACCCCTGGTTGCCTCTCTGCCTACCTGTGATCTGTCAAATAGATAAATAAAATCCTAAAAAAAAAAAAGAGAAAGATACATTGGCATGTGAGAAATATATGAAAATCTTAACATTTTTATAAATTTTCATTTTTTCATTCATTCATTGAATCATTTGTTCACAAAATATTCAATGATGATTTATAATGTGCCAATACCTTCTAAATCCTAGGCTTGGGCTTTAAAGTAATATAAGCATCTCATTTCTAATAAATAATATACAAAGATAATCACTTCTAATCACTTCTCCTTCACTAGAACACTATGACTTTCTTTTAAAAACTGTGACTCAGGGCACCTGGGGCGTTCAGGTGTGTAAGTGTACAACTTGAATTTGACTCAGGTAATGATCTCAGGGTTGAGATCCAGCCCCACATTGAGCTCCACCCTGGGTGTGGAGCCTGCTTAAGATTCCCTCTCTCAGAAGCAGCTCTCTCTCTCTCTCTCTCTCTCTCTCTCTCTCTCTCTCTCTCTGTCAAATAAATAAATAAATAAATCTTTAAAAAAAAATTCCCTCTGTCTGGGGTACCTGGGGTAGTTCAGTAGGTTGAGCCCAGGACTCTTGGTTCCAGCTCAGGTAATGATCTCCACCGTGGTCAGGAGACTGAGCCCTGGGTCAGGCTCTGCGCTCAATTGGAAGTCTATTTGTGATTCTCTCTCTCCCTCCCAACCTGAGGCAGCTCATGTGCTATTGCTCTCCCTCTCTCTCTAATATAAGTTAGTAAAATCTTCCAAAAAAAAAAAATGACCCTTTCTCTCCCTGTCCCTCTGCCCTCCCCCAAAGTATAGAAATGGTGTCTTGGTATTTTTGTGTGTGTCTATTTATTACTATTTCTCCTTGAGTAATCTCTACATCCAATGTGAAGCTTGAATGTACAACCCTAAAATCAAGAGTCACCTGCTCTTCTGACTGAGCCAGCCAGATGCCCTCTGACTCAGTATTACTGGAAAATAATGAAATCGGAAAAGAGCAAGATTTTATTTTGTTTCTTTCATAGCAGACTTGAAGAGCTAATGATAATTAGCCAAGACTCTCTGGATGCTCATGACTCAAGTCTCATTATCAAAGAACTGACCTGAAATGGTTTGATTAGTTTGATTCATTTGCTAGTTGTATCTTATTTTAGTATGATAATAATGCGAAAAGATAAGATCTCGCCTTTTCTCCTTCCAGGTACATCCATCACAGAAGCAACAATGACTGGCTAATTTAAAAGGAGAATGAATGTTGCAGCTTTGATACTATCAGCTCTTAAAATACTACTCTGTAATTAAAAACAAAACAAAACAAAACAAAACAAGGGCGCCTGGGTGGCCCAGTTGGTTAAGCAACTGCCTTCGGCTCAGGTCATGATCCTGGAGACCCGGGATCGAGCCCCACATCGGGCTCCCTGCTCGGCGGGAAGCCTGCTTCTCCCTCTCTCACTCCCCCTGCTTGTGTTCCCTCTCTCGCTGTGTTTCTCTCTGTCAAATAAATTAAAAAACAAACAAACAAAAACAAACAAACAGAGTTGGACCAACAAAAAAGAGAGACGGAGTTAAGTTCTATGGCAAAGTAAACATGTACCATACTATTATATACCAGTATAATCTGCATTATGCTAACATCAGATGAAGGCGTTAGGCAGTTTCAAACGTTTTCTTTCTTGGATAAGATGATGTACACAAAACACCAAGGTAAGATTTGAACCATATTGACAAGATTCCAGAAATTAACACCCATAGGTTAGAACCAATCAAGTCAGCACGGTTTTGTCCACACGCTTGGGGTTTACACACGCAAGGATCCTGGACACCATAGAGGGTTTTTCCCTATGGTCAGCTGTGTGGGGAGGTATGCTACTGTCTCAGTAATGAGCCAAAGAGATTCCTTGAAGGCCTGTTTAAGGACATATAACATCTGCCCTCAACTGAAGGAGTTGGTAGCAAAAATTTATTCCATAGAACATACACGACATAAATCAAAACGAGATCTGACTGTTTAAAAACACTAAAAAAGCAGTGGCCAGCGGCACTGGGGTGGCTCCCTCGGTTAATGTCTGACTATTAATTTCAGCTCAGGTGATGATCTCAGGTTTGTGGGATTGAGCACCCAGCTGGCTCCGAGTTCTTCCTCTCCACCCCCACATGGGCACACACAAGCACTCACACGTACACTCTTTTTGTAAATAAAAATCATGGAAGGGGCGCCTGGGTGGCTCAGTTGGTTGAGCGACTGCCTTCGGCTCAGGCCATGATGCCGGAGTCCCGGGATCCAGCCCCGCATGGGGCTCCCTGCTTGGCGGGAACCCTGCTTCTCCCTCTCTCACTCCCCCTGCTTGTGTTCCCTCTCTGGCTGTGTTTCTCTCTGTTAAATAAATAAAATCTTAAAAAAAAAAAAATCATGGACATAAACAAAAAAATTAAAACAGAAAAAAAAAAGCAATATCCACGAAAGGCTTGTCCCATCCCACTCCCCCTAAAATGGATTAAATAAAATAAAAACAAGTGTGTCAATCGATTCTGAAATATCTCTGGAACTAGACTGTTATCAAACTATTCATAAAATACTGAAGAGTCAGGCTCAGTTTGATTCATACTCTACTACTGAACTTTTAGTTTTCAAGCACAACCAATGGAGATCCTATTTTTCCAGGTAGAATTTGCATTAGCTCAGAAGATAGCATGGTAACAAATAGCACATTTTAGTGTTTTCAAGTGCACTGCTATTTACTCTAACCAAACAGGGGTGCCTGGCTGGCTCCCCTGTAAAGCATGTGACTCTCGATCTCAGGGTTGTAAGCTTGAGCCTCACGTTAGAGAGGTCACCTAAAAATAAAATCTTGAAAAAAACAGGGCGTCTTGGTGGCTTAGTCAGTTAAGTGTCTGACACTTGGTTTCAGCTGAGGTCATGATCTCAGGGTGATGAGATCAAGCCCTGGTGTGGGCTCATGCACTGGGCCAGGAGCCTGCTTGAGGTCTCCCTGGGCCCTCGAACCCCCCATGCTCACACGCAGCTCACAAATAAATAAATACATTTTTAAAAGATTTAAAATAATAATATAATAATAATAATATAGCCTGACATATAATATCTTCAGGATTTTGAGAAATACTTATTAACTAAAATAAATATAAGTTATTTTTTCACTTTGGCAACTCCCCAACTGCTCATTAGGTCATTTGATTTATTAAACGTGTGATGTACTGATCCCAAAATCATCAAGCTACAGGTACATAATTCAGTACCTGCCCTCAGAAACCTATCTACAAACTGTGTTTTGTTTATTTTTGTTTTTATATACACTAAAAATTATTTGCCAAAGTGTAGCCTGGTCATACACCTATTATCTATGTCTCTAAAAAATACCTCCAGGGGCGCCTGGGTGGCTCAGTTGTTAAGTGTCTGCCTTCGGCTCAGGTCATGATCCTGGAGACCTGGGATGGAGTCCAACATCTGGCTCCCTGTTCGGCGGGAAGCCTGCTTCTCCCTCTCTCACTCCCCCTGCTTGTGTTCCCTCTCTCACTGTGTTTCTCTCTGTCAAATAAATAAAATCTTAAAAAAAAAAAACAAAAAAACTATGGCCTTCCTGGGGCGCCTAGGTGGTTCAATCATTAAGTGTCTGCCTTTGGCTCAGGTCATGATCCCGCAGTCCTGGAATGGAGCCCTGCATGGGACTCCGGGCTCAGTGGGAAGCCTGCTTCTCCCTCTCTCAACTCCCCCTGCTTGTGTTTCCTTTCTAGCTGTTTCTCCCTGTTAAATAAATAAATAAAATCTTCAAAAAACAAACAAACAAAAACCCTTTTTCCCCACTTTTAACATTACACATTAAATATAAAAATAATTGTATAGGACTTAATATGTCTTAAAATGCTAAAATACAGATAGATTTGAGGTATACCTCGCCAAGAACAAATTCCTAGATGCGTATGAGTTACAAAGTTAGTGCCTTTAATTATCTATATTTTTGAATATAGACAACTTAGCTTGGCAGAAAAATACCATTTTATCTCTTGGCCAAAAAATATCTCTAGGGAGACTCTCTAACCACCTTTTTGTACAAATAAAAAAATATATTGTTTTCGTGGGAGACGAAAATGTAATCTATAACCAAAAAAGTAAGCAAAAAATCATTTTTACTTATCTCAGACATCACTAGTTAACTGTGTGAGAGACGGTATATGCTAAGTGTAATTTAGAAAAAGAAGTCTAATGATTCTTTTTTAAAGTATATGCCTATTTAATATAAGCACCAACAAAAATATTAATATTTTAAAACTGTAAATGTATTTTCTATTTCTCACTCCAAGTCTCAATAAGTAAAATACTTTTTTTTTTAAGTAAAATACTTCTGATGTAAGGAACATATAAATACATGAAATATATTTGCTTAGCAGTATTCTTAGTCATCAACGTGTATAGCCTTCAATCATTAATCTATCATCAAAAAATTTTATAAAAAACCCTCAAATATCTAGGGATATATCAAACACCTAGGAATAAAAATATCAAATATCTAGAAATAAAACAAATGAAATAACTATTGGAAACTACAAAATACTATTGAAAGAAATCAACATATATATAAAGATATAAAGACAAACTACAAGATTCAATATTGTAAAAATGTCAGTCTCTCTAAATTGGTGTATAGGTTCAACATAATCACAATAAAATCCCAGCAGTTTCTGGTGGAAATTTACAAGCCAATTCAAAATGTTAATGAAAATGCAAAGAACAATAAAAATAGCCCAAATCAGTATTGACGAACAAAGCTGCAGGACTTACACTACCAGTTAACAAATTATAAAGCCTACTGATGATGAGTTTAGACACAAGGATAGACAAAAAGACCAATGAAAGAGTCTAGAAATAGACCCAGAACCTGATTTATGACAAAGATGCGATCGTAGTAACAGGGAAAGGATGGTGATTCCAGTAATGGTGAAATAGTGATCCACATGAAAAAGAATCTACCTTGACTCCTCGCACTATACACAGAAGTCAATTCCAGATATACTAGGGACGCCTGGATGACTCAGTCACTCAAGCGTCTGCCTTGGGCTCAGGTTGTGATCTCAGGTTCCTGGGATTGAGTCCCGCATGGGGATCCTTGCTCAACACTGAGCCCGCTTCCCCCTCTGCCTGCTTGTGGGCTCTCTCTCTATCTCTGATAAATGGATAAATAAAATCTTAAAAAAAAAA
Source organism: Spilogale gracilis (assembly GCA_004023965.1). Taxonomy (NCBI): domain Eukaryota; kingdom Metazoa; phylum Chordata; class Mammalia; order Carnivora; family Mephitidae; genus Spilogale; species Spilogale gracilis. Next base: position 51,610 of record PITA01005280.1, read on the forward strand.
TTTTTTTTTAACAGTAGAATGGATTAATGTCTTGTGATATAAACATACAATGGGGGGTGCCTGGGTGGCTCAGTTGGTTAAGCAACTGCCTTCGGCTCAGGTCATGATCCTGGAGACCCGGGACCGAGTCCCACATCGGGCTCCGCAGAAAGCCTGCTTCTCCCTCTCTCAGTCCCTCTGCTGTGTTCCCTCTCTGGCTGTGTTTCTCTCTGCCAAATAATTAAAATCTTTAAAAAAAAATAAAATAAACATACAATGGAACATTATAATGCAATTAAACATTGATGAATATTAAGCAAAGAAACCAGTAACAAGATACAACAACTATTCTTTGCTCTCTCAGAATGAACCTCCCTCAGATAATGTTCCCTGTATGTTCTCTCTTCAAAAAAGAAACTAGGCTTCTTCTATACTTGGAAGGCACAAAGAGCTCTTCTCTATTTTTGTTTTGTTTTGTTATGAGATATCACACACAGAGAAGAACACTAAATGTATCGAAGTAGGAGAATCATCAGGGTTTTATTTTTTTATTTTTAAGATTTTATTTATTTACTTATTTTTAATAATGGAGTTTTATTTTTTATTTTATTTTTTAAGATTGTATTTATTTGACAGAGAGAAACACAGCCAGAGAGGGAACACAAGCAGGGGGAGTGAGAGAGGGAGAAGCAGGCTTCCCGCCGAGCAGGGAGCCCGATGTGGGGCTCGATTCTGGGTCTCCGGGAACATGACCTGAGCCGAAGGCAGTCGCCCAACCAACTGAGCCACCCAGGCGCCCTTATTTATTTATTTGACAGAGAGAGATACAGTGAGAGACAGAACACAAGTAGAGGTAGTGGGAGACGGAGAAGCAGGCTTCCCAACGAGGACAGAGCCCGATGTGGGGCTCAACCTTGGGATCATGAACAGAGCTGAAGGCACACACTTAACAACTGAGCCACCCAGGTGCTCTGAATCATCGGAGTTTTAGAAAGAAAACTTGAACTGCACAGAAGAGGTTGTTCAACAGCCTGACTTCTCTTCTAGCCCGGACACTCATGACTATATCCCCAGTGCACAACATAGAGTAGAAGTGCAGCAAATACTTACTGATAACACAACACTGAAATTGTCCCAATAAAGAACAAAGGCATCAACTATAAAAGTGGCCAAGCAAATGGAAAGGTAGGAGTGCTCAGATCTCATAGAACAAGAAATCCAGAAGAGTGAGAGAGAGGGAAGGCATCAAAGATGACTGAATTTTCCATTTTGGGTTAATTCTGTGGATGATCAGTCATTAAGTCAAATATGTAATGCAAAAAGAGGAGCAGGCTTAGAAAAAAAAGAAAACAAATTCGATTGTACCTGTTAGAGATCAAGGAAGTATGTTCAGCCATGATGCTATTCGGCAATGTTACAAATATGGAATTTACAAGGGAGGTCTCTCTACGGTAAGATACTGCTGCTCGTGTTTTAGGTGTATGTTTGTAAACCATCTAGTTGCTGGCCACTCCCACATATGTGAAGTGATTTGAGTAAAAATTATTCATTGCAGTAAGGTTTATAATAACAGAATATTTTAGAAATACCTCAAATGACCATTAATACGTGATCGGTTGAATGACCTCATTTGCAATGGGTCAAACAGAAATTCAGCATTTTGGGACAGATCATTTAAGAGTGAAAGTGAGGGTGTCTGGGTGGCTCAGTGGGTTAAAGCCTCTGCCTTCAGCTCAGGTCATGATCTCAGGGTCCTGGGATCGAGGCCCGCATCGGGCTCTCTGCTCAGCACGGAGCCTGCTTCCTCCTGTCTCTCTGCCTACTTGTGACCTCTCTGTCTGTCAAATAAATAAATAAAATCTTTTTTAAAAAAAGAGAGAGAGTGAAAGAGAAAAGAATGATGAAGTTTAAGTTCACAATACTTTTAATCTCTTCTACTATAAACTGTGCTTATAGCAGACTTAAAATAAGCATAACTTCAAATGAGTGATCTAAAAATCATTAACGCCATAATTGGCATCTGTTTTAAAGGTCTGAAAATCAAATATTAACCAAGTTCCATAAAATCCCATAAAATCCTTTAAATAAAGTCTAAACCAACCAATAGTTTTCATACCTTCGGCTCATAAACTGTAATGAGAACAAACATTTATGTATCGCTTTGGCATTTACAAACCATTTTGAACTTCTGATAATCCTAACAATCACATGGATGCATGAAACAGGTGGAAATCACCAGCCAAAAGTTAAGATGAAAGCTTTATTATTGTTATACCTTCAAAGACAAAGTTTCAAAATGAAGGAGAGTCGGTTTTATTCTTTCAAAAGAACAGAAGTTTAATTCCACTGGTTCCTCAGGCTGCAAGGGAGTTAATGAATTTGTTCCACTCTTAACTTAAATTTAAGTTAAATCTGTAACTTCCAAAAAAGACACACAACTAGCCAAAATAAGGCATAGTGGAAATCTTTGCAAAACCACATTTCATGTCAGTCATCTCCCCGTCTCCATCAAATCCCATAATGGAAAAACTTTATGTTCTACTTTTCTAAGACAAATTCTAAAAATAAGCTAATGTATCGCTCACTGCACAAGACATACATCTGGTATATCCACAAATTCTTACAGATAATATAAAATGTCACCAAAGTAAAAGGATGTAATAATGAATCACCTAGTCCCTGCACAGATCTCTCTACAACTCACAGGCATGTCCCCGCCCTTGGAGATTTACTTACCTCCAAAGGCATGATGATGGATGGTTTCTTTTTCAGCTCCTCACATTTCCTTTTCTTGCAGATCTGATGGCTATGCTTTCTGTTTTTGCAATAAGTACATTCACCACAATTGGTCTTCTGCTGGCAGGGCTCACAGACCCCACACCGCTTTCGTTTCTTCTTTTCCAGAACAGGTAGCAAAGTTGTACAGGAAGGAGGAGAGGAGGTCCTGTTGAGTGACACTGGCCTAGACACTACTGTGGTGTTGATGTCAAGCATGCTGGTCATGCCCATCTGGCAGCTTCCACCTTCCGATGTGCTGGGACCAGCCTGGGAGAGCTGGGTACCGCCCTGGGTAGCACGGGAGAGTCCTTGCTCAGGGGCTAATGGGAACCCCTGAATGTTAGCTGGCAGAAGATTTACATGAATCTGCTTCTCATTTTCCATATTGCTAATAGTCATGATTGGAGGTACGGAACATATCTCTGAGTTTGACGATGGCTGAGGAGTGTGACCAGAGCCCAAAGGCAAAATCTGCACAGCGCCATGGACCTCAAGCCCATATGAAACAGTGCTCTGGGGCTCAGGCCATTCTGGAAGAGCATGATAGGTAGCAATTGGGTTTAGAGGTGGAAGAAATATAGGCGGGTCTGAGGCAGTACCACCACCCATTCCAAGGATCTGCTGGTCTAGGACAGCACCGAAGACCTCTCCTTGGACTGGTACAGCACCAGGCATCTCTGGTCGGTCCAGGGTCTCATCCAGAGCCTGTTCATGAATTATGTTAGCACCAGGAACTTCCCATCGATGTGGGACAGCACTAAAAGTCTGTCCTATGACAGGGGTGGTATCGGGAATTTCCGATTGGTCTGGGGTAGCTTTGAGTACCTCTTCATGATCTGGTTTAGCACCGAGGGTTTCTTGTTCTGAGCTTGCCAAAAGGAGTTTTATTAATGAGGTAGGATATATTGACCCACCAATGGATAAACAGTTTCTAAGGTCCAGTTCAGGTATAACCTTATTAAAGCTTGGGGTGGGGTAGCAATCACGTTCACTTTTGATGGGATCGAGGTAAGAATCAGACAGCTTAAGAGATTCTACCCGTGAACCCAAATCTTCTAACTGATTGCTGGCGTTTCCTTCGTAAGTAACCTTGAGGGCTGCTCTTTGGAGCAAAGGAGCACGGAGAGTGTCCTGAGCAAACACTCTAGGGGAATCGCTGATATCATTCAAAGTCTCTTTAGAGACTTCACCGCCACATGTCCCTTCCGATGACCCGGAAAGGATCTCTACTGCAGGGTCACTCTGAGTGGAGATATTTACTTTGGAATCCTCCACCCTAAGGGACCAAGACTGGGTTGTCTCTTGGCTCTCATCTTTAATTGAAGATGCATTTTGTACACCAATTAGATTCTCTGCATCGGGAGCAACTAGAGGGACTTGCGTTGAAACTGAATCATTTTCTGAGTGTTTCACTCCCATGTCAGTAACTACATTACAATCGCACTCACGTTGCTTTTCTAAATTCTTAGGAGGTGGAACTTTCTTGGGTTTGGCTATGATCACTGGAGGTTGGGACAGTCGTCTACTAAGAGAGGTGCTTCGGAGAGCCATTGTAAACCCATTGCAAGTTAAGGATTCTGGGTTCTGAAAGAGAACCTCAGTCCTATCCAAATTCATACGTGCTGCTCCGGCCCTTGTCAGAAGGCTTCTGACTGGCATGGATGGTTTGTGTTCTGTTTTTTTCTTAACATCTCTTTCTTGAATTAATTGCTTTAATTTTCCAGGGCTCACAGTCTTGACTGACGCCACATTTTTGTTGGTTGCCTTAGATGGCTTCTTTAGTTGGCTGTTTTTCTTTCTGTTTAGATCTTCCCTCCTGACTAATCTGGAAGGCCTTGCATGGCGGGATCGAGACATAGCTACGGAGTAGGAAAAAATGAAAGGGCACAGGGAACAGAGTCATTGGTCCTTTGGAAAGTCTCACTTCTGAGGAGAATCTGGACGTACCATAGTTGAGCTCAGTGGCACAAGATTTTGGCCTGAAATAACAAAAAAACACTGGGAGTGAGTTTTTTTTTTCCTATGTATTTTCTCATTTAAAATAGAATATCTACTAACCGTTATTAATCAAAATTAGGACACTGAGGTTTACTGCAAAAGAAAAATATGATAAACCCAAAAGATACTAAAGGATGCTTTAAACCCTGGATTCACAAATGAAGCTCCTTTAATTACTGTGACAACTGATTTAGTTGATGAAGTTCTATGCACAGGGTAAGCAGGGGGGTTATTCTGTATTAGAAACCACAATTAGGGCCCTGGGTGGCTCAGTGGGTTAAAGCCTCTGCCTTCGGCTCAGGTCATGATCTCAGGGTCCTGGGATCAAGCCCCACTCCGTGCTCTCTGCTCAGCAGGGAGCCTGCTTCCCCATCTCTCTCTGCCTACCTGTCATCTATCTCTGTCAAATAAAAAAATAAAAATATTTTAAAAATAAAATAAAATAAACACCATCTTAAAAAAATAAAAGAAATCACAACTGTTATAGTTACATGTAGTTTAAAGATCAAATCCCAATCTTTACAAATTTGGATACTTAAAAAATTATCTCTTACTCTCTTTCCTCAGCACATCATCATACAGGCAGAGATGCCATGTGTTGGACAGTAAAGCTGGTAAAACCAGGGGCGCCTGGGTGGCTCAGTTGTTGGGCATCTGCCTTTGGCTCGGGTCATGATCCTGGAGTCCCAGGATCAAGCCCTGCATCGGGTTCCCTGCTCGGTGGGAAGCCTGCTTCTCCCTCTCTCACTCCCCCTGCTTGTGTTCCCTCTCTAGCGATGTTTCTCTCTGTCAAATAAATGAATAAAATCTTTTTTAAGAAAGCTGGTAAAACCAGAGGAAAAAGAGCCTCATTATAATCCAAGAAACTCTACTTGGAGATCCAATATTAATTCCACATTCCAACGGACAGTCTACAAATTTTGAGCTTTACACATGCACACAAAAATAGCATAAAATCTGAGGAGTTAGTATTAACAGATTAGGTCACAATAAGACTCACGGGCCCAGCAAATATCTGTTGAGTCCCTGCTATGTATAAGGAAGGCACTGTGGGGGCGCCTGGGTGGCTCAGTTGGTTAAGCGACTGCCTTCGGCTCGGGTCATGATCCCAGAGACCTGGGATCGAGTCCCACATCGGGCTCCCTGCTCAGCGGGAAGCCTGCTTCTCCCTCTCTCACTCCCCCTGCTTGTGTTCCGTCTCTGGCTGTGTTTCTCTCTGTCAAATAAATAAAATCTTAAAAAAAAAAAAAAAAAAAAAAAAAGGAAGGCACTGTGGTGGGCGTTGCCCACACCCAGAAATGATGTCCCTCTTTTCTCTTTCACCCGACTTAATCCAGAGACTGCTGGTTCTAAAATCCCTTCTACCAAGGGTCCTAAAAGTCTCATGATGAATGCTTAGGCAAGGAAATTGGAAATAAAGAGAAAATGAGATCATTAGAACAGTGAAGCATACTAGGCAAGCAACTATTATTTGGAAGGTAAGCAAGAAAAAAGAAGAAAATGAAAGGGGACTGACCAAGAGCCATCATTAACTGTCTTTGGTCTCCTCAGATTGCTTACCCTAAGGCAGAATAAAACCAAACTATGAACAAGAATAAAGCTCACCATACAAGATGTATCAATATAATCTCTAAAGATCACAGAATCAAGAACAGTGGTACTACCAAGTGGCTGAGGATTCTTTTAACAGTTGACAGGTCGTCGGAATTGTAAGAAAGCAGAGTGTAGGACAGTCACCAAAAACTGGTCTGCAACTCAGTGAGTTGCAGTCTGTGCTAAAATCAGAAAAAAAACAGGCAATATCAAGTTTTTCATGAAGCTGAGTTTATTCATTTTAAGCAACTCTTCTTGGGATGCCTGGGTAGCTTAGTCAGTTGAGCAACCTGCTCTTGATTTCCACTGGGGTCAGCTTGGGTCATGATCTCAGCTCCAAGTTGAGGATTCTCTTTCTTGACCTGCACAGCCGCACCCCCCCCCACCCTTCACACCCAGGTTCACTTGCTCCTTGCTCTCTCTCAAATAAATAGGGGCACCTGAGGGGCACCTCCGTGGCTCAGCCTTTAAGCATCTGCCTTCGGCTCAGGTCATGGTCCAGGAGTCCCCGGAATCAAGCCCCACATGGGGCTCCCTGCTCCACAGAAAGCCTGCTTCTCCCTCTCTCACTCCCCCTGCCTGTGTTCCCTCTCTCGCTGTCTCTCTATGTCAAACAAATAAATAAAATCTTAAAAATAAAGATAGATAGATAGATAGATAGATAGATAGATAGATAGATAGATAGATGGGTCTCCGGGATGGCTCAGTCAGTTAAGCCTCTGACTTCAGTTCAGGTCAGGATCCAGGGTCCTGGGATGAAGGCCCGCCCCCTGCCCCCCTACCCCCACCTTGGGTTGGCCTGCAGAAACTCCACACTCAGCAGGTTGTTGCTTCTTCCTTTCCCTTCTGGCGCTCCCCCCAGCCGTGCTCTCTCTCTCTCTCTCTCTCTCTCTCTCGCTCTCTCTCTCTCTCAAATAAATAAATCTTTTTTAAAAAATAAATAAATCGAGGGACGCCTGGGTGGCTCAGTTGGTTGGGCAACTGCCTTCGGCTCAGGGCATGATCCCGGAGATCCGGGATCGAGTCCCGCATCGGGCTCCCTGCTCTGTGGGAGGCCTGCTTCTCCCTCTCTCGCTCCCCCTGCTTGTGTTCCCTCTCTGGCTGTGTTTCTCTCTGTCAAATAAATAAAATCTTTAAAAAAAAAAAAAATAAAAATAAAAATAAATAAATAAATAAATAAATCGGGGCGCCTGGGTGGCTCAGTTGGTTAAGCGACTGCCTTCAGCTCAGGTCATGATCCTGGAGACCCAGGATCGAGTCCCATATCGGGCTCCCTGCTCGGCGGGAAGCCTGCTTCTCCCTCTCTCACTCCCCCTGCTTGTGTTCCCTCTCTGGCTGTGTTTCTCTCTGTCAAATAAATAAAATCTTTAAAAAAAAATAAAATTAAAAATTAAAAATAAATAAATCATTTTAAAATGTCCTTTCTTTAAAAAAGTTTAAAAGTCCTTTCTTTTGTGAAAAGGTGACGATTGGTTTATTTTTATACTCCTATTATTTGACAATGTAAAAACTTGACAGCCCTCTAACATTCTCAAATTGTGCATTTGTTTTTGTTGTGCTGATCTGATCCAGGTAACCCAAGATGCACTGGATGGCTCAGTAGCTACAGATGTGTCCATCAGAGAGCTGTGAGTTTGCATCTGTGGTCACCAGCTATGTCCCTCCAGAATCTATTTAACTCATTCAAAGTTTCTACATCTGAAATGAGGTTGTTTTGAGGTATCACTGGGCTCCTACAGGGAAAGCTTGCTAGCTTCCTAGTGATATCTGAGGTTGAGTAGGGAGCGGGGGAAGGTAAGGTAGGAAGGACTTTGGAAGGAGGCAAACTTGGATTCAGTTTCCAGCTGAGAAAATTACTAGTCATGTGATTCTGATGTATTCCTCAGTCTCTCTATACTTCAGTTTCCTTATGTGTAATAGAATAGGAAGCATAATAGTACTGACCTCATTGGGTCACCATGAGAATAAAATGAGATGACCTGTAAAACTTAGCACAGGGCTGGCATATAATAGGTATATTTGATAATAATTTTATAATAATTTGACAATAATTTATAATATAATTTTATAATAATTTAATAATAAATGGGAGCTAAAAAAATAAAGGCTGTTTATACTTCCTAAATACTAAAAAAAAAATTGAAGAAAGTAAGCTAAAGGGTGGTTATCATTATTCTAGAGAGTTTAACCCAGTCTGCCACATTCTGCAAAACAAGATCTAGTTCTTTTGTTTCTGTTATCACCTAACACATTATAAGCCAACCACTATAATAAAGATCCCAGAGCACAACATTTAGAGTTAAAGCATTGTGCCTTTGAGACAGACTTTTTAAATAGACATTAGTGATAACATTAACCACAAGAAAAATAAGTCTGATAAATCTATACTGAATACAAACACTAGACCAGACAATACTTCACTTGAGTTCTTGGCATCTAAGCTTACTGCTTTCCCCTTTTTCTTAAAAAAAGAAAAAAGAAATTTTTTTGGCTTGCACTTTTTGGCTGTGAAAAACTGTAGGGTATTTACCCCGAAGACCACTGCTTTTTGTACCAGTATTTTTAGAAAACAAAAGGCATTCCAATTCTAATCTCCAGAAACTCAGCAGTCTTTATAGGGATGTTTTTTTCAGATAGCAAAAAGCAATCCTTTCCATTCTTCAGAAATTCAACAATATCCGTATAAGCTTGTTTTATCTCTTGTATCAAGATTACATTGCTAAAAAATTATTAGGAGCATATAATCTCGGTATTGCAATCAGCCATGAAAATTTAAATTCACATATGTAGGCAAGTAATCTGGAAATGCCAGAAGGTGTCATGGGATCTACCTTTGAAAGTAGTTTATAAATTGATCTCTGTCTCATATATTCTTTTGTATTTTTAAATTAAAGTGCTTTAGAAATTCAGGCTTGTAATTAAGATAATGTTTACCATTCAAACCTTATCTCCTGAAAAAGAGCCTGCCAAGGAAATGGAAAAGGTATGAGCAACATGGACTGGAAAGATGTGGCCTCTTTAAATGGTAACAGCCTTTTTATGAGATGGTGAAAGAGGCCAATGACCCCTGAAAAACCCAACTGCAGGGGAGAAACCACTGGGTACCACCCAGCCAAAGAAACAGACAATCAGAAACAAAATAAGGGCTCCCACAAGATCCTAATTTTATCACCCTTGGCTCCACTGATGAAATGCGACCTTCTTTTGTGATAAACTAAGTTATCTCCAGGGCAGAACTCTGGGAGGAGAGACAGCAAGCTTTTCTTCTCTTTTTTTTATTTTTTTTTTTTTGAAATTTGTGGGGAAAAAATAATGCAGTCCATTGTTCTAATGGGTCCATATTTAAATATGGAATTATCCCCACTGATCTCCTGATATTTATTTTCCTTTTTAATCTATGAACATTATTAAAGGCTCCATTTCCCCCCTTCTGGGATGATTTTATTTATTATAGAGTACTTAAGTCATGCAAAAAGGTATATTTACAATTAAAAATTAATTCTACTTCCATTTTTCATTTTTCCCCATTTTTTAAAAAAGATTTTATTTATTTGACAGAGAGAAACACAGCCAGAGAGGGAACACAGGCGGGGGAATGAGAGAGGGAGAAGCAGGCTTCCCACCCAGCAGGGAGCCCCATGTAGGACCGGATCCCGGGTCTCCGGGATCATGACCTGAACCGAAGGCAATTGCCCAACCAACTGAGCCACCCAGGTGCCCCATTTTTCCCCATTTTTCATCTCTGATGAATTTTCACATTTCAATATTTCTGAAAATCAGTTTTATTCCACCCTAAAATATACCCAAGGGTCTGAGTGCTATAGAGATAGCTGTAGGATAATATGATCAGAGTAGAAAATAAGAAAAATAGTGTTCCTGTTGTTAAACATATACCATAGGCCCTAATTATTTGCAACTAATTGATACGATTCTGTGGGTTCTTATTTTCCTGGAAGAGAAAACAAAATGAAACAAACAAAAAAACCCAACCAACTGTGCGACGCAAAACATTAGTTAGGGGCGCCTGAGTGGCTCAGAGAGTTAAGCCTCTGCCTTGGGCTCAGGTCATGATCTCAGGGTCCTCGGATCAAGTCCTGGATCAAGTCCTACATCGGACTTTCTGCTCAGCGGGGAGCCTGCTCTCCCCTCTTTCTCTGCCTCCTTTCTGCCTATTTATGATCTCTCTGTCAAATAAATAAATAAAATCTTAAAAAAAAATTAGTTAGCAAGTCTTTTCACCAGAAGGTATCAAAAATAAAAATTCTTTTTCCTAAAATGTCCTTGGGATATATAGGACTACAGCATATGAAAGCCAAACATTTTAAGCCAGGAGATAAGAGGCCAACATATAATTTGAAACATGCAAGACATGATGCCAGCTTAAAGTAGAGAATATAAAGCTAAAGACAGAGGGCACGCACCACAAGGTGAATGTGATAAACATTGCCTGTGTAAGGGTCTGCTAATTATTCACAAGTATCTTAAACTTATCTAACCAAATTGGTCAACAAATAAGATCAGGTGTTTTCACCACTACTATTTGAGCTTACTAAATATTCAACCTTTCCCTACAGAGGGCCTTTTTTGTAATTACTGAAGAAATCCCCTTGCCTAGAAAATAAAAAACTGGGGCGCCTGGGTGGCTCAGTCGGTTGAGCGACTGCCTTCGGCTCAGGTCATGATCCTGGAGACCCAGGATCGAGCCCCGCATCGGGCTTTCTGCTTGGCGGGAGGCCTGCTTCTCCCTCTCTCAGTCCCTCTGCTTGTGTTCCCTCGCTGGCTGTGTTTCTCTCCGTCAAATAAATAAATAAAAATCTTAAAAAAAAAAAAGTTAAAAAAAAAGAAGTAGAAAAGAAAAAGCTGACTTCCTAAATGTATCAGTTGTCTGTGAAGGACGATGCTGACAGCACCATGTCAGAAAATCTTCTCCCACCTACAGCCCTCCTCCTCCTGGATCTCCCAAAGTCCCCTGGGCAGGAAGTGGCTATACTGATGTAACCATACAGCCCGCATGTCAATTTAAAAATTATATTGCAATCCTTCCCACTACCAGTGGTGGCCAAAAAAGTGGTGAGTATTTTCATCTGTAGGGCTAGAGGCAAAAGAGGCTCTGGTTTCATGGTCACTCTATTCAGTTCCTTGGAATTTAAAGCCTATTGCACTAGACTGAGGAGTAGAAGATGTAAAACATTTCTTTTAAAAGACACCACCTGACTTAGCTGCGACCAGCAACTAAGTCCTACATCTAAAGGAAGAGGAGGTGGGCGGGTTGCTTGCAAGTTCCTAGATAGTCTTCGACCACAGGAAGTGTGAGAGCCTTCTGCACCGGGAAAGGCTGTTCAAGGAAACTCACTGTAATACTAGCAGATTTAGCCAAAGGCTCCTTCCATATGTAAAACACCCCTGCTGCCCTGCAGAGAGCAAGGGAAAAAAAAAAAGGACTAAGAGGGTCACAGAAAAGGGAAGGGAGAAGTTAAAATGGAAATAGAATGACTCTTACTAACAAGGAAAACATAAAATACAGGGGGAACAGTAAAATGCCTAAGGAAGAAAAGTCTCTTTAAAGAGAAGAGGCCGAGGAAAAGACAGTAAGAGGAAAGGATATATGGTAATAAAAGTAGAATATAAAAAAGATAACTGGGATCAAAATGCTGAAGACTAAAGGCAAAAGACCAAGGGGGAAATTTTTTAAGTGTGCAGGGAAAGAAAGATAGGGGCAAAAAGAGTGGGGGAGGGGATGGACAAACCAGATAAAGAGGATTGGAGAGGGAAGAGAAACAAAGAGCAGAACAGTGGAGATCCAACCTCTGACCTATCAATTCTGGAAAACCAGAGCTAAGTATGACAGTTAACTCTCATTAACATGGTAAATGGTTGAATCTCAGCTACTAATATCTGCAAAGAAAAAGGGACAGTATGTGCCAATAACTCCCCTATATCTTGGTTTTGAAGTTTAGCGAAATTATACAGACGCTTTCAACACTGTCCCGAGGCTAACAACCAACCTATTTAAGATCTCATAATTGGGGAGGGAAGGGAAGGTTTTAACCAGTGTAACCTAAAACAGATTAAAGTCAGGAAACAGGGGCGCCTGGGTGGCTCAGTTGGTTAAGCGACTGCCTTCGGCTCAGGTCATGATCCCGGAGACCGAGGATCGAGTCCCACATCGGGCTCCCTGCTCAGCGGGAAGCCTGCTTCTCCCTCTCTCACTCCCCCTGCTTGTGTTCCCTCTCTGGCTGTGTTTCTCTCTGTCAAATAAATAAAATCTTTAAAAAAAAAAATAAAGTCAGGAAACACACCCAACCTCACAGTAACCAAGTCTCTTTTAGTTCCTGGAAACTCTACGGACTAACCTCCAAACACCTTCCTTATCTATGCACCTACCTGCGTGTACCACCCTTGTTTAACTGTAGACAGAAATTGCCGATATGCCCTAAATTACTCTTGCCTTAACTGGTTAAAATGCAAATATACATATTTGCATTCAGTCGTACATACACATATGCATACGTGTGTTTGGCATCCCGAGGCCTAAAGAAGCCACCGTCTTTACTAAATTTATTTTACTAAATATTGTTGGGAGGGGAAGAAGTGAGCACATTTGGGTTCAGGGCCGACCTGAGGCTGCTGCCCTACAGCGCCGCCCTTCAACCCATCCCGGTGCGGCCCGCAGCGCACCCCGCCGACGTTAGGCTGTGCACCTTATCTTTCACTCGCTCCAAGTCTCGAAGCACTTACACTTTATTTCTTCATAAGCTGTATATTACCATGTACTGTGCGGCTCGTGTGGCACCGGGGAGTAGAACCGGAGAGAAGTGGCACATGAGTGACCGAGGCAAAATAGTTAATTTGGGCAGAGGACGAGTTGGGGGCGGGGGGAAGACTAGTTCAAGCAGTATTTGTTCTCTTGGTACTACATCCATTTTTATTGGGTCAGAAATGCGCGATTTGGGTTCCCCATTCATGGGGAAAGGCTACTGGGGCCGACCGACCACTTCCTGACCACTTTTTGGGTCACTGTAAGGACTGCACACAGCACCTCCAGAAGCTCGGGCAGTTGGGGGTGCGGGTGGGAGGGAGGAAGGGGAAGAGAGGAGAGAGAGCAGGAGAGATCTACCCCTTTCCCTCCCCGACACGTGAAGGGCTGGCGGCCCCGGGCGCAGGCTCCGGCCACACTCCGGCCCCTCCCCGGGCCGGCAGCACCCAGCTCCGCGCACCTCCCGGCTCCGGGCTCCCGCCAGTGGGACTGACGCGACCGCCACGCCAGCGCGCTCGGCGACCTGGTGGCGCTCGGAAGAGGTTTAGAAAGCCATTTTGACAGAACACCAATTCTACTCCCTATTCCCTTCTTCCCGGATCGATGTAACTCCTAGTAACCTCGGGTCAGACTCCCCTCCTACCTCCACTCTAAGGTTTCATCCTCGGAGTCCCCTCCCCGAAATGCTCAGGGACTCTGTGCCAAATATTTCCCAACGAGTCTATCCCCTACGCACGCGTGGGGGACGGAGAAAATCTGTTTGGAGGTGCGCTTGATAATGCGACAGGACGGGATCCCCACCCGCATCTTGCCCTAACTCTTCCCATCTTGAGGCGCAGGGCTTCCAGCTCTCCTGAGAGGCGCACGAGTCGCCAGCACCGTCAGGGATCCCCGAAGGCACACTTGCCCTCCCCGAGCCCGGGCTGCAGCGGCGCCGGAGGTCCGAGTCCAAGGCGCCCCCGGCCCTGCTCCCCCACCCCCATCCTGCGCCGCCACTGGGCCTCGGGGGCTGGCGGCCGAGTCCTCCGGCCGGGGGCATTGTTTACCACCCGCCACAAAAGCTCCCCAAGCGCCTCAGGGCAGGGGGTCTCCGCGGGGAGTGGGCCCACCCCTGCGGACCTCCGGACGCCCGACCCTGGCCCTCATCTCAGCCCCAACCGAGTACCGCCCCTCGAAACCCCTTCCGGCCCCGGCGTGAGGGTCCCCGCACCCCTGCCCTCTGCCCCGGCCCCAGCTCACCACTGGCCCGCTCAGGCTTGGGAGGGTAGCGCGCGTGCCCCCGTCTCCAAGCCCGCACCAACCCTCGGGCAAACTTTCCAACTCGCGCGGGTCCCCACAACTTGGGAGCCCAGGGCCCCGGCGGGGAGCGAGAGCGGGCCCAGGGCGGACACCTACCGGCTGCCGGGCAGGGTCAGGGCCCGAGCCCCCGGGGTGGGCGGCAGCTTCCCAAAGGTCCGCAGACGAGAGGCAGGTAGAGTTGCATGACTGGGGCGGGGCAGGGGGTTGTCCCAGGGGGCAGACCCAGGAGCCGAGGGACCCGCGGCTGCGCGCACAAAGCGGTGCGGGAGCGGAGTGCGCTGCCACTCCCCGCCAGGTCAGCCCCCCGGAGCAGTAGTGTCTCCCCAGGACAGACCTCAGGGAGTGAAGCAGGGGCTCTGCCTTTGCTGGACCCTGCACCACTGAGCTAGAGTCAAAATGCGACCTGGATTTCCCCAAACTGGAGCTGGACTCCCCCTCTCGACCCTTCCCCCTCCTCTCTTCCTAATACCTTCGCCCTCCTCTTAAGGTCAAAAGAAGAGTATTGGACCAGAAGAGAGGTGTGAAGGTTTTCTTGCCACTCCCTTTTTTTCCGAGGGGCTCTGAGGCTGAGAGACAAACTTTAGGGTTTCTAAATTGAATGTTTATAGATGGATCAAGTGAAGGCCAGATCAGAGATGACACAACTGAGCACTATGTGGGTTGCAGATGATGGTAAACTGTCCCCAACACCAAAGAGAGGCCGAATGAGTGTTGTGGTCCCTTGAGTCTACACTTGATGTTTGAAAAGGTCCTCATTACATTTTTGTTAGTTATTTGGCCCTTGTGCATTGAGGGTGGTCATATTGACTTTATGGATGAGGCAATGAAGGCACCAAAAGAAATAAGTTGTTAGCATTGGAAGGAATAACCAGTGGCATTATCCCAAATTAAGACTGAGTGGTGCATTGGAATTTCTCCCTAAATGTTGAATGGCTATTGCTTCTTCTAGCAGTCAGTCATGACACAGACAATCCAGATCCTTCCTGGGCTCACAGTGGCAAGGAAAGTGGTGTTCATGGAAATATCATTGCTCCCATGGCAAAATGTCAGCTGGAGAGAAAGAATCATCCTGCCATTACTTTCAACACCGTTCTACCCCATTCTGCACATAATTTTTATACTTAGGTATACCAGATTATTCCTTTGAGAAAGATTCCTAAACTTTCAACCTTTCTCACAGATTGATTCATTCAAATTTATTCTTTTTTTTTTTTTTAAATCTTCCTCATGTTTATTAATGCATTTTCTCAGAAACAAAGTATCTTTTTTTTTTTTTTTAAGATTTTATTTATTTGACAGAGGGAAACACAGCCAGAGAGGGAACACAAGCAGGGGGAGTGAGAGAGGGAGAAGCAGGCCTCCCGCCGAGGAGGGAGCCCGATGTGGGGCTCGATCCCGGGTCTCCGGGATCATGACCTGAGCCAAAGGCAGTCGCTTAACCAACTGAGCCACCCAGGTGCCCCTCAAATTTATTCTTGAGCTAGGATATAGGTATACAGAGATGAATAAAATTTGCCTCTTAAACAGGAGGAACACGAATACTGGTTGTTGGCAAGCAGAACAAACTAATGATGACTCTCCAGTGTTTCAGGGCTACAGTCAGATAAATACCTACATTGGAAAAAGTAAAAACATGTGGCATTTGAAATAAATCTAAATTTCAACAATGGACATTTCTCAGTGTTTCCAAAAGCCTAATTATTAATATTGGTCAGAAAATATCAGGTGAAAAGAATGTTGGGAGAACTTGGGGCACCTGAGGGACTCAGTCATTAAGCGGCGGGAAGCCTGCTTCTCCCTCTCCCACTTTCCTGCTTACTGTCTCTCTCTCTCTCTCTCTCTCTCTCTGTCAAATAATTAAAAAAAAAATCTTTGGAATGTTGGGAGACCTTGACATATAACTTGATCTCCATGAAAAACAAAAAAGAGGGCATCTGGGTGGTTCAGAGGTTAAGCATCGGCCTTGGGCTCAGGTCATGAACCAGGATTCTGGGATCAGCCTGCTGGTACCCCTGCTTGTGCTCTCTTTCTCTAACAAATAAATAAATAAAATCTTTTTTTTTAAAGATTTTATTTATTTATTTGACAGAGTGAGAGATCACAAGCAGGCAGAGAGGCAGGCAGAGAGAGAGGAGGAAGCAGGCTCCCTGCCTAGCAGAGAGCCCGATATGGGCCTCTATCCCAGAACCCTGAGATCATGACCTGAGCTGAAGGCAGAGGCTTTAACCCAGTGAGCCACCCAGGAGCCCCTAAAATCTTTTTTAAAAATGTCTATGATAATATTCATTCCCTGCGTTCCATAAATGTTAGTTGAACCTATACTATGTGCCAGGCACAGTTCTAAACTTTGGGAAAACAGCAGTAGCAAAATGAAACCTCTGCCCTTGTGGAGCTTTCATTTCATAGTGCAGTAGGAGTGGGACCGGGGCCAAAAATAAAGAAAGCAAATAAGCAGAATATATATAGTGTGTCAGATGGTGATGGTTAAGAGGGAGGAGGAGAAAAACAGAGAAGGGGACAGGGAGTGCTGCAGAAAGCTGCAATTTTAAAGATCCTATTCATTTATTGGGGGCGGGGAGAAGGAGAAGCAGACCTTCCCATCAGCAGAGAGCCAGATACCGGACTTGATCCCACAACCCAGGGATCCTGACCTGAGCTGAAAGCAGATATTTAACCTACTGAGCCACCCAGGTGTGCTGAAAGTTGTAATTTTAAATATAGCATGAGCTAATTGAGTAGATCTGAAAAAGATAAGGAGCTGGAGGAGATTTTATATGTAGAAAAAAAAAAAACAAGTGCAAAGGCCGTGTAGGTGAGATTGTGTTTGTGGCAACATAACAATTTCACTGCATTTAACAACAGTATAACATTGGAAACTCTATATGTTAAAAAAAAAAAAGTAGATCACAACCATTGCCAACTCTGGAACAATTTTGAATATGGAAGAGGTTTCATTTGGAAAAACAAATTTGAGAGTCATCAGCATGTAGATAGTATTTATTATTTTTTTTATTTATTTACACAATACAGGGCTTGAACTCAGGAGCATAAGATTAAGATCTGAACTGAGATTAAGGGTCAGCCAGGCCTCCAGGCAAGTCCACAGGTAAACGATATTTACACCCACTTTGGTATCTGAGTCTTAAACATCTCACCAAACATCTTCAGGCCCATCTGAACCTATCAGAAAATGGGTCTGATATTTACAACAGAAACTAAAAGGTTGAACAACTCCTTAGTAACTAGTCAATAACATAAAGTGTCTACCTAAGAAGAACAAAAGAAAGTGAGATATAGGAGCGCCTGGGTGGCTCAGTCATTAAGCAATTGCCTTCCGCTCAGGTCATGATCCTGGAGTTCTAGTATCAAGCCCCAAGTCCTGCTAGGGCAGGAGGGGCTTGCTTCTCCCTCTCTTGCTCCCCTGCTTGTGTTCCCTCTGTGTTTCTGTCAAATAATAAGTAAAATCTTTAAAAGAAAAAAAAGATGGTGCCTGGGTGGCTCAGTGGGTTAAAGCCTCTGCCTTTGGCTCAGGTCATGATCTCAGGGTCCTGGGATCCAGGCCCGCATCAGCTCTCTGCTCAGCGGGGAGCCTGCTTCCTCCTCTCTTTCTGCCTGCCTCTCTGCCTACTTGTGATCTCTCTCTCTGTCAAATAAATAAATAAAATTTTTATTTATTTATTTTTTTTATTTGACAGAGGGAAACACAGCCAGAGAGGGAAACAAGCAAGCGAGGTGAGAGAGGGAGAAGCAGGCCTCCCCCCACCCCCGAGCAGGGAGCCTGATATGGGGCTCGATCCTGGGTCTCCAGGATCATGACCTGAGCCGAAGGCAGCCACTTAACCAACTGAGCCACCCAGGCGCCCCTAAATAAAATCTTTAAAAAAAAAAATAGAAAAAAGAAAAAAGAAAAAAACAGGGCATCTGGGTGGCTAAGTGGGTTAAGGACTCTGCTTTGGGCTCAGGTCATGATCTCGGGGTCCTGGGATCTAGGCCCGCATCAGGCTCTCTGCTCAATGGGGAGCCTGCTTCCTCCTCTCTCTCTGTGCCTGCCTCTCTGTCTACTTGTGATCTCTCTCTCTGTCAAATAAATAAATAAAATCTTAAAAAAAAAAAAGTCTTTAAAAAAAAAAAAAAGCGGTGGCGCCTGGGTGGCTCAGTTGGTTAAGCGACTGCCTTCGGCTCAGGTCATGATCCTGGAGACCCGGGATCGAGCCCCGCATCGGGCTGCCTGCTCAGCGGGAAGCCTGCTTCTCCCTCTCTCACTCCCCCTGCTTGTGTTCCCTCTCTGGCTGTGTTTCTCTCTGTCAAATAAATAAAATCTTTAAAAAAAAAAAAAAAAGGAAGTGAGATATAACTAATTTCATTTTATCTGCTAACTATTTACCTTAGGTAGTGCCCTAGGAAAAAATATATATATATTCTCCTCAAACACACACACGCCTAAATACACACACAACCCCTCACACAGTTTCTTCCCTAAAGAATATAATATTGGGTGGCCCAGGTGGCTCAGTTGGTTAAGCCACTGCCGTCAGCTGAGGTCATGATCCTGGAGTCCTGGGATCGAGTTCTGATTGGGCTCCCAGCTCCATGGGGAGTCTGCTTCTCCCTCTGACCCTCTCCCCTCTCATACTCTTTCTTACTCATTCTTTCTCTGTCTCCCAAATAAATAAATAAAATCTTTAAAAGAAGAAGAAGGAGGAGGAGGAGGAAGAGGAGGAGGAGGAGGAGGAGGAGGAAAAGAAGAAGAAGAAGAAGAAGAAGAAGAAGAAGAAGAAGAAGAAGAAGAAGAAGAAGAAGAAGAAGAAGAAGGTGGTGGTGGTGGTGAGCCTGGGTGGCTCAGTCTTTAAGCAACTGCCTTCGGCTCAGGTCATGATCCTAGAGTTCCGGATTGAGCCCTAAATCGGGCTCCCTCCTCAGCGAGAGGCCTGCTGCTCCCTCTCTCTCCCTGCTTGTGTTCACTCTCTTGCTGTGCTTCTCTCTGTCAAATAAATAAATAAAAGCTTTAAAATAAAAAGAATATAATTTCTATTGGCAAAAATTTTTAAATTTGGTGATACTGTCTCCTCAGCAAATGGTGCTGGGAAAACTGGACAGCAATATGCAAAAGAATGAAACTGGACCACTTTATTACACCACACACAGAAATAAACTGAAAATGAATTAAGCCCTTAAATGTGAAACCTGAAACCATAAAAATCCTGGAAGAGAGCACAGGCAGTAGTTTATCTGACATTGACCATAGCAACCCTTTGTTTGCATATGTCTTCTGAGGCAAAGGAAACAAATGCAAAAATAAACTACTGGGATAAAATCAAAATAAAAAGCTTCTGGAGTGCCGGGCTGGCTCAGTTGGTATAGCCTGTGACTCTTGATCTCAGAGTCCGGAGTCCAAGGCCCACATTGGGCCCACTTAAAAAAAATAAAAAATAAATAAAAATAATCTTTTAAAAAATCAATTATTAAACTAAAAGTCAACCTACCAACTGAGAGAAGATATTTATAAGTGACATATCCAATAAAGGGTTAGTATCCAAACTATACAAAGAACTCAACCCCAAGAAAACAAATAATAGTAAAAATATAGGCAGAAGACATAAACACGCATTTTTCCAAAGAAGATACACAGATAACCAACAGACACATGAAAACATATTCAAGGGGTGCCTGGGTGGCTCAGTTGGTTGAGCGACTGCCTTCGGCTTGGGTCATGATCCCGTAGATCCAGGATCGAGCCCAACATCGGGCTCCCTGCTGGGCGGGAGGCCTGCTTCTCCCTCTCTCACTCCCCCTGCTTGTGTTCCCTCTCTCACTGTGTTTCTCTCTGTCAAATAAATAAGAACTTAAAAAAGAAAACATATTCAACATCAGTCATCATCAGGAAAATGCAAATCAAAACCACAATGAGATATCATCTCACATCTGTCAGAATGGCTAAAATAAAACACACACACACACACACACGAAACAAGTGTTGGTGAGGATGTGGAGAAGTAGGAACCCTCTTGCACTGTTGTGGGGAATGCAAACTGGTATAGCCACTGAGAAAAACAGTATGGAGTTCCCTCAAAAAATTAAAAATAGTATTACAAAAGGACCCAGTAATTCCACTAGTGGATATTTACCCAAAGAATATGAAAACACTAATTTGTAAAGATGCATGCACCCTTATGTTTATTTCATTATTTATAATAGGCAAATCATGGAAAAAGTCTAAGCATCCACTGATGGAAGAATGGATAAAGAAAGGGTGCTTGGGTGCCTCAGTTGGTTAAGTGTCTGGCTTCAGCTTAGGTCATGATCCCAGGGTCCTGAGATGAGTCCCACCTCGGGTTTCCTGCTCAGCAGGGAATCTGCTTCTCTCTCTTCCACTGCCCCTCCTTCTGCTCATGTGCCTGCGTGTGCTTGCTCTCTCTCAAATAAATAAATAAAATCTATAAAGGATTTTTAAAAAAGAATGGATAAAGAAGACCCATACACATACACTGGAATATTACTGAGCCATGATAAAGAATGAAATCTTGCCCTTTGCCATATAGTTGGATCTAGAGAGAATAATGCTGAGTGAAATAAGTCAGTCAGAGAAAGACAAATACCATACGATTTTGCTCACAAGTGGAATTTTTTTTTAAAAGTTTTTATTTATTTATTTGACAGAGAGAAACACAGCTGAGAGAGGGAACACAAGCAGGGGGAGTGAGAGAGGGAGAAGCAGGCTTCCCGCCGAGCAGGGAGCCAGATGTGGGGCTCCATCCCAGGTCTCCAGGATCATGACCTGAGCTGAAGGCAGTCGCTTAACCAACTGAGCCACCCAGGCACCCTCACAAGTGGAATTTAAGAAACAAAATAAATAAGCAAAGGTTAAAAAAAAGAGAGAAACCAAGAAACAGACTCTTAACTATAGAGAAAAAACTGAGGGTAACCAGAGGGGGTGGGGTGGGGGGATGGGGGAAATACATGACAGGGACTGAAGAGTACACTTATCATGATGAGCACAAAGTAATGTATAGAATTGTTAAATTTCTACCTTGTACACCTAAAACTAATATAACACTGTTAACTACAGAGGAATTCAAATAAAATAAAAATTAGGCAACACTGTACTAGTAGAGGTGAGTAAATCTTTTACATTCCTGGTAGGGTAAATGGCACAATTAAGGAAAACAGACTAAGTATTCTCCAAGAGGAGAGCAGGGGTGGGTGGATAGACAGCTAGGTGAGATAATAGTGAGTGGAAGAGTGTCAATTTTGGGTTGGTGATCTAGAGCAGCACAATTTGCATGATACTAGAAGATAACTGGGGAGGCTGGGCAAGGTAAATCTGCAATAATAGCTTAGTTTTTGTTGTTTTCTTTTTAAGATTTTATTTATTTGACAGAGAGAAACACAGCCGCAGGGGGAACACAAGCTGGGGGAGTGAGAGAGGGAGAAGCAGGCTTCCCATGGAGCAGGGAGCCCCATGTGGGGCTCGATCCCGGCTCTCCGGGATCATGACCTGAGCCGAAGGCAGTTGCTTAACCAACTGAGCCACCCAGGCGCCCCAATAGCTTAGTTTTTGAAAAAGATCTATTCTCTTGTCTTGCCTGGGTGACTCAGTCAGTTAAGCTGTCAACTCCGGATTTCGTTCCAGGTCTTGATGTCAGGGCCCTGGGATCCCCTTTACTGAACTCTCTTCCAGTAGGGAGAGGATTCTCTTCCTCTCCCTCTCCCTTCTCATGCTCATTCGCTCTCTTGAGAATGAGCTCTCTCTCTCTCTCTCTCTCTCAAATAACTAAATCTTAAAATTAAAAAATTGGAAAACATCTATGCTGTCAATTCTTCCAGGAGTTTAAGAGAGCAAGAAAAAGGGCGCCTGGGTGGCTCGGTTGGTTAAGCGACTGCCTTCGGCTCAGGACATGATCCCAGAGACCTGGGATCGAGTCCCACATCAGGCTCCCTGCTCGGCGGGAAGCCTGCTTCTCCCTCTCTCACTCCCCCTGCTTGTGTTCCCTCTCTGGCTGTGTTTCTCGCTGTCAAAATAAAAATAAAATCTTAAAAAAAAAAAAAAACAATAAAAAAAAAAAGAGAGAGAGCAAGAAAAACTTAGAGCAGAAAAGACTCAAGGGAATTACCAGAGAATATGCACTGAGCAAGTCTGCAGGAATTTAGGGCATTTATTGGTCAATTTAACGGCAGACACAGACCTAAAACCTTTTTCTCACTCAAGTTTCTAAGTTGAATTCAAAGGTTGTCAAGAATACACAGGGTCTGTACAACACATGGTGGGTACAAACCCAAAGACATTTCAGTGAAGAAGGTGGAGGAAAGGAAATCAAATTGGTATTCGGAAGGAAAAAAAAAATCAATAACTGACATTGCCAGAGTTGTTTTGAAAGGAAGTAGGATTGGCCTGTCTTCACAGTAATTATAAAGCATGAAGACATATTCTGGTTATAATGAAACAAGATCTTTTATATTATAGACAACTTCCAAAAGGACCAAACCTCAAATGGAGAATGTGGCTATCTCAATGTGGCCAAAGTGAGCCTGTTTTGGGCAAGCTCCTTCCCTACTTCTAATGACAGGATGAGGCCATTTTCTCCTTTTTTTTTTTTTTTTTTTTAAATTTTATTTATTTGACAGAGAGAAACACAGCCAGAGGGGGAACACAAGCAGGGGGAGTGAGAGAGGGAGAAGCAGGCTTCCTGCAGAGCAGGGAGCCCGATGTGGGACTCGATCCCAGGTCTCTGGGATCATGACCTGAGCCGAAGGCAGTCGATCAACCAACTGAGCCACCCAGGCGCCCCCCATTTTCTCCTTTTAATGCCTTGTCCAGCAACTTCATTGGTAACCTTTTCCATTCACTACTTCAATTGTTCTCTTAACCTCTCTCAAACTCAGCCAGGAAGCATCCCCATGTGACCTCGAGTTTCCCACCATCCATTTTCTCTGCCCCTTGTAAGCCGCAGAATTCTCTTAGAGCCTTAGCCAGCTCCAAATCTTAAGACCTAAATCTGTCTGAAGTCTTTACTGCTCCTTAGTACTCCCTGTTTGGGATATTTTGAGCCTCTTTCTGCCATGGGACCTGTTCTAAGCCTTCATTTTCCTTAGCACCAAAGCTGCCCATAGTCAAAAATGTTAAGTGGGGTCCTCAAGCAATAGATTTTCTTTCCTTTCTTTCTTTTTTTTTTTTTAAAGATTTTATTTATTTGACAGAGAGAAACACAGCCAGAGAGGGAACACAAGCAGGGGGAGTGAGAGAGGGAGAAGCAGGCTTCCTGCCGAGCAGGGAGCCCGATGTGGGGCTCTGCTCTGAGCCTAAGGCAGTCGCTTAACCAACTGAGCCACCCAGACGCCCCCTTTTTTTTTTTAGATTTTATTTATTTATTTGTCAGAGAGCACTTGAGAGCACAAGGTGGGGGAACAGCAGATAGAAAGGAAGAAGCAGGGTCCCCACTGAGCAGGGAGCCCTTTGCAGGGCTCAGTCCCAGGACCCTGGGTTCATGACTTAAGCTAAAGGCAGAACCACAACCAACTGAGCCATCCAGGTACCCCAAGCAATAGATTTCTTATTTACCCCCCTCCCCCACTCCCCAGCAGTACTATTTCTTTCCTTTGCTAATGTGTGTTCCCTGTTACATGGCTGCTCTGTAACTTTTGCCCTGGAGCCCATAGTGTCCGTGCTATTTTATTTAAGCGGTTTTTACTATTTTAAAGGCCTTTCCTTCTCACATCCTCAGTCTCTTCTTCATGCTCCATCTTCCCTGCCTTCTAGATGTTTTTAAGTTCAGCTTTGCCCAGGTCACCCCTTTCCTTCATCTAGCTCCCCCACCTAACTTCAGTCCCATTTCTCTCCATGACGAATTCTGTTTCTTGCTGTTTCTTGTTCCTGTAACATCTATTTATTCCTGAGCCTCCTGACCCACTCTCCCGAGATCACATTCCCAGCACGTCGTGCTCCTCCCACCCTTACTTTTGTTTTGAAATACCTTCATCCTGGAATTATGTGACATGTGTAGGCCCATCCTGGTTCTGGTCTTACATCCCCGTCAAAAGCTTTGGCCATCTTCTCTCTCTTCTTCAGAGTTCTCTCGGCACTGCAAGTACTGTTGGACTCCTGATCCAGCAGAAGACTTCCAAAGCTGAAGCGAGCCCCGAACATTTTGCTTTGCAACTCCAGTCCATTATCTCTCACCTTGGAAGCCACGGGTGACGTCCCTCATCTGTTTTCTATTCATTTTTACCTGAAGCATCCTGGGTCCTGCTGCATCTGATGTTTCTCTATGTCACATGTAGTGATGTCCCCTTGTTAGGCACTTTTTTGTTTTTTAGGAATTTATTTATGGGACGCCTGGGTGGCTCAGTCATTAAGCCTCTGCTTCCAGCTCAGGTCATGATCCTGGAGTCCTAGGATCGAGTCCCTGGATGGAGCTTCAGTTCCGGCTCCCTGCTCGGCAGGAGGCCTGCTTTTCCGTCTCTCACTCCCCCTGCTTGTGTTCCCTCTCTCACAGCTCACAGAGTTCTTTGTCTGTGAAGCCTCATGAAAGGACCCAGGCAGAATTAGGACCCTCACAGCGGCCTCCACATGGCATCTGCAGCATTTCCACATCTCTGTCCTAGCACCTCACACATTCCACTCCACTTACTAAAATGTATGCCCCTTAAGGGGCTTATCTCCCATTTTCATACCCCTGTGTGCTTAGCTCAGGTCCTGGCTCTTGGCAGACACCAAATGGCTTAAGGAATTTGGTTGGAGCACCTGGGTGGCTCAGTAGGTCAAGCATCTGGTTTCATCTTAGGTCATGATCTCATGGGTCATGAGATCCAATCCGGAGTAGGACTCTGGGCTCACAGGGGTGTTGGCTTGAAGATTCTCTCCCTATGCCACTCGCCATCCCTGCACACACACCCTCTCTTTCTCCCTAAAATAAATAACTTATTTATTTAAATCTTAAAAAAAGTGTTTTGTGGGGGTGCCTGGGTGGCTCAGTTGGTTAAGCGACTGCCTTCGGCTCAGGTCATGATCCCAGAGTCCCGGAATCCAGCCCCGCATCAGGCTCCCTGCTCAGCGGGAAGCCTGCTTCTCCCTCTCTCACTCCCTCTGCTTGTGTTTCTCTCTCTAGCTGCGTTTCTCTCTTTCAAATAAATAAATAAAATCTTTTTAAAAAAAGTTTTCTTTTGTCGTTAAATACCTCTCTGAGGTCTGATCTAAACTCTATGGCTGCAATCCAGCAATTCTGTGTTTGCACAACTGAGATTCTTTTTTTTTTAAGATTTTATTTGACAGAGAGAAACACAGTGAGAGAGGGAACACAAGCAGAGGGACTGAAAGAGGGAGAAGCAGGCTTCCCGCTGAGAGGAAGCCCGATGTGGGACTCGATCCCGGGTCTCCGGGATCATGACCTGAGCCAAAGGCAGTCGCTTAACCAACTGAGCCACCCAGGTGCCCCTGTTTTTGGTTTTTTTTTTTAATAAGATTTTATTCACTAGAGTGTAGGATGGCTCTGCCGTTAAGCATCTGCCTTTGGCTCAGGTCATGATCCCAGGGCCCTGGAATCGAGCCCCATATCAGGCTCCTCACTCAACGGGCAGTCTGCTTCTCCCTCCCTCACTTGCCCTGCTTGTGCTCCCTCTCTCATGCACTGTCTCTCGCTCCGTCAAATAAATAAATAAAAATCTTTAAAAATAAATAAATAAATGAATAAAAATATTTTATCCATTTATCCATAGTCAGATATCTAATCAACTGAGCTACCCAGGCGCCCCAAGACCAATTTCCTGATAAACTTCATGGTGTCATCATACTTTAGACATGACACTAACTGGAAAGCATCTACCTCAGGCCCACACAAACCGGGGCTCTGCAGGTTTCCCTCCCTTGGCCTCCCCTTATGTATAAGAAGAACTTCAGAAACAATTGTCATTGCTTTGAAGACTCTCAAGGCCTTTATCATCTCTAGAATTCTTTTATTTATTTATTTGTTTATTTGTTTATTTATTTATTAAAAGATTTTATTTATTTATTTGACAGAGAAACACAGTGAGAGAGGGAACACAAGCAGGGGGAGTGAGAGAGGAGGAAGCAGGCTCCCTGCTGAGCAGAGAGCCTGATGCGGGCCTTGATCCCAGGACCCTGAGTTCATGACCTGAGCCGAAGGAAGAGGCTTAACCCTCTGAGCCACCCAGGTACCCCTTGACTTATTTCGTTATCACATCTTATATCACAAATCTCCTAGTTCTTCTTACTCCAGCCACAGTGGCTTTCTTCTGTAGTTGCAGACCAATACTTCTGTTCTTATAATCAGTAAATTTCATTTGCAGACAAGTTTCGTTTTAGGCTGAACACGCACTTTGACACTTCTCCAGTCTAGCAGCTCCCTCTATTGTCTCACACCTTTCTCAGTTTAAGTGACCTGCCTGGTCCCTGGAAAGCATCTGAATTCTTTGTTTCTTTTTTTTTTTTAGATTTTATTTATTTGTTTGACTGAAAGATCACAAATAGGCAGAGAGGCAGGCAGAGAAAGAGGGGGAAGCAGGCACCCTGCTGAGCAGAGAGCTCCATGTGGGGCTAGATCCCAGGACCCTGAGATCATGACCTGAGCCAAAGGCAGAGGCTTAACCCTTAGAACCAGCCAGGTGCCCCAAGCATATGAACTCTTGACCCTTAAAGAGCATAGTGCAGTTATGCATTTGAGATAGTGATCGGACCTCTGAAACCACCAAACTCTCCCACCAGAGGCTCTGTTAATTTTCTCTGGGATGCTTTTTCTTTCTTTTTCCTTTTTTTTTTTTTTTTAAGATTTTATTTATTTATTTGACAGAGAGAGAGGTTACAAGTCGGCAGAGAGGCAGGCAGAGAAAGGGGGGAAACAGGCTCCGTGCTGAGCAGAGAGCCGGATGTGGGACTCTATCCCAGGACTCTGGCATCATGACCTGAGCTGAAGGCAGAGACTTAAACCTCCGAGCCACCCAGGTACCAATTTATTTATTTATTTTAAAAAGATTTTATTTACTATTGTATGTATGATGCCTATCATCTGTATAAGAAATAAATATTGCATGAGGGTGCCTGGGTGGCTCAGTGGGTTAAAGCCTCTGCTTTTGTCTCACGGATCCCAGCCTGCATCCAGCTCTCTGCTCAGCAGGAGCCGGCTTCCTCAGCTCTCTATGCCTACTTGTGATATCTCTCTGTCAAATAAATAAATAAATAAAATCTAAAAAAAAAAAAAAGAAGTACCTACTGAGTGAATCAAAGAGTAAATTAGGTCGGTCCTATAAACAATTTCTACGTCATATAGGATGTCTTAAACCAAAATAAAAGTGAAATTTGAAGCAATTTTTAAATTCCTGCTTTCCTTATTAACCTTTACGTTATGTTCACTAGCTTTTCTCAACTGCCTAGTGCATTTGCCATGGAAATCTGACATCATAGCTTCAGAATATATAATATTATTTTTTAAATGATTTTATTTATATATTTGACAGAGAGAAACACAGCCAGAGAGGGAACACAAGCAGAGAGAGTGAGAGAGGGAGAAGCAGGCTTCCTGCTGAGCAGGGAGTCTGATGTGGGGCTCGATGCCAGGACTCCAAGTTCATGACCTGAGCTGAGGACAGTCACTTAACCAATTGAGCCACCCAGGCGCCCCTATAATATTATTTCTAGAGCTGAAAATAATAAGAATTGTATTTATCTCATATAAGTTCTCTTTTTTTAAAGATTTTATTCATTTATTTGAGAGAGATAGAGTAGGAGCCTGGGGAGAGAGCTAAGGAGAGGGATAAGTAGGCTCCTGATTGAGCTGGGAGCCCTAGGAGGAGCTTGATTCCAGTCCTCAGATCATGACCTGACCCAAAGGCTGAGCCACCCGGTTGCCACAATTTTGGTTTTTTGTAAGGATTTATTTATTTATTTATTTATTTATTTATTTAAGATTTTATTTATTTATTTGACAGAAACACAGCCAAAGAGGGAACACAAGCAGGGGGAGTGAGAGAGGGAG
The DNA here is from genome assembly GCA_004023965.1 of Spilogale gracilis. Lineage (NCBI taxonomy): Eukaryota > Metazoa > Chordata > Mammalia > Carnivora > Mephitidae > Spilogale > Spilogale gracilis. Next base: position 79,996 of record PITA01005280.1, read on the forward strand.
AAGGCTTCCCGCTGAGCAGGGAGCCCATTGTGCAGCTCCATCCCAGGTCTCCCAGGTTCATGACCTGAGCCGAAGGCAGTTGCTTAACCAACTGAGCCACCCAGGTGCCCCTATTTATTTATTTTTAAAGATTTTTTAAATTAATTAATTAATTAATTAATTTATTTATTTATTTATTTATGTGACACAGAGAGCGACAGGGAGAGAGGGAACACAGCAGGGGGAGTGCGAGAGGGAGAATCCCGCTGAGCAGGGAGCACAGGAAGTCCAGGATTATGACCTGAGCTGAAGTCCGGTGCCTAAGAACTGAGCCACCCATGCGCCCCGCCCCAATTTCTTAAGATTTAATACCTTAGGTTCAAAATATAACCAAAGCATGCTTTAAAAATTCTCAAATGATAAAAGAATGGGTAATGAAAAGTAATAAGTCCAGGGCGCCTGGGTGGCTCAGTGGGTTAAAGCCTCTTCCTTTCAACTCAGGTCATGGTTCTGGGGTTCTGGGATCAAGGCCTGAGTTGGGCTCTCTGCTCTGTAGGGAGCCTGCTTCCTCCTCTCTCTCCCTGCCTCTCTGCTTACTTGTGATCTCTCTCTCTGTCAAATAAATAAATAAACTCTTTACAAAAAAAAAAGGAGGAGAGGCGCCTGGGTGGCTCAGTTGGTTAAGCGACTGCCTTCGGCTCAGGTCATGATCCCAGAGACCTGGGATCGAGTCCCACATCGGGCTCCCTGCTCGGCGGGAAGCCTGCTTCTCCCTCTCTCACTCCCCCTGCTTGTGTTCCCTCTCTAGCTGTGTTTCTCTCTGTCAAATAAATAAAAATCTTTAAGGAAAAAGAAAAGAAACAAAAGGAAAAGAAAAGAAAGGAAAAGAAAAGTAATAAGTACAGCTCCGGCATCCTTCATTCATCTCATCTTGCAGAGGTAATCATTGCTGCACAGTTTCTTGTGTATCGTTCCAGAAATTGTTTTGGTTTTTTTTTTTAAGATTTTATTTATTTATTTGACAGAGAGAAATCACAAGTAGGCAGAGAGGCAGGCAGAGAGAGAGGAGGAAGCAGGCTCCCCACGGAGCAGAGCGCCCCATGTGGGCCTGGAGGCCAGGACCGTGAGATCATGACCTGAGCTGAAGGCAGAGGCTTTAAGTCACTAAATCACCCAGGCGCACTCATTCCAGAAATTGTTATGGCATTTCCTCTCATGTGTTAAAAATGCCTTTTTTTCTTCCTTTCTTTTGCATTATTTTTTTAAAATTTTTATAGGTTTTATTTATTTATTTGACACAGAGAGAGAGAGAGAGAGAGAGAGGGACAGAGCATAAGCAGGGGGAGCAACAGGTAGAGGGAGACGGAAAAGCAGACTCCTCAGTGAGCAGGGAGGACAATGTGGGGCTAAATTCCAGTATCCTGCGATCATGACCTGAGCCAAAGACAGAGGCTTCAACCCAATGAGCCACCCAGGTGCCTGAGAGAGAGAATCTTAAACAGGCTCCACACGCAGTTCAGAGTTGACACAGGGCTCAATCTCACAACCCCACATCATGACCTCAGCTGAAATCAGGAATCAGATGTTTAACTGACTTAACCACGTAGGTGCCCCTAGAATACCAGACTTTTTATGTATATAAAAGAAAATGAAGATGTCCAATTTCATGTGAAATTTTGTAGTATCTCGCTCAGTCAGAGGAGCATGTGGCTTTTGATATCAGGGTCATGAGTTCAAACCCCCTGGAGTTTAGAGATAACTTAAGGAAATAAAACTTTAAAAAATAATAAAATAAAATAAAATATTTAAAATTTTGTATATGGATATATTCTGTACTAAAGGAGCACAGATCTTACATTATGTATAGGGTAAGTTATATATGACTCCAAAGTTATTGAAATTAGTAAGACATCTGTGATATAATATGCTTATTCCTTTTTTTTAAGGTTTTGTTTATTTATTGGCAGAGAGAGTGAGAAAGCAAGAGAGCACAAGCAGGATGATAGGCAGAAGGACAGAAAGTAGTAGAAGCAGACTCCCTTCTGAGCAGAACCCCCCTACCCCTATGCAGGGCTTGATCCTAGGCCCCTGGGACAATGACCGGAACTGAAAGGCTGACACTTAATTGACTGGCCCACCCAGACGCCGCTATGATGATTATTCCTGATAAATATAAGTAATAGTTAATGACCTGTGGTCTAAAATACTACTTAACAGAAGACTTGAAGATAGCTAAGATCTATGACAATGTTTATTAAAATGGCACACTCAGGAGTGCCTGCGCGGCTTAGCTGGTTAACTGATTTTGGCTCAGGTCATGATGTCAGGGTCCTGAGATTGAGCCCCCTTTTGGGCTCTGTGTTCAGCAGGGAGTCTGCTTCTCTTCCTCTCCTGCTGCAGGCCACAATATCTCCTCTTCCCCCTCCCTGCCCCACTCTTTATCTGTCTCTCTAAATAAATAAATGAATCATAAAATGGCACACTGATTCCTCCCTGTTTCACAAAATGTGGGAGTATATGAGGGGATAGGGAAGTTTTCAAAGGCTTTTTCTTTTTTTTTTCTTTTTTTTCTTTTTTTTAAGATTTTTATTTATTTGACACAGAGAAACAAAGCCAGAGAGGGAACACAAGCAGGGGGAGTGAGAGAGGGAGAAGCAGGCTTCCCCCCCGAGCAGGGAGCTCGATGTGGGGCTCGATCCCGGGTCTCCGGGATCATGACCCAACCCGAAGGCAGTCGCTCAACCAACTGAGCCACCCAGGCGCCCCTCTTTTTTCATTTTTTTTAAGAGAGAGCAAGATGGAGTACAAACAGGTGAAGAAGGGAAGAGGGAGAGAGGGAATCTTAAGTAGGTCCCAAGCCCAGCACAGAGCCCCAGGCATAGCTTGATCTCAGGACCCTGAGATCAGGACCTGAGTAAATATAAAGAGTTGGAAGCTTAGGGGTGCCTGGGTGGCTCAGTTGGTTAAGCGACTGCCTTCAGCTCAGTTCATGATTCCCGGGTCCTAGGATAGAGTATTGCATTGGGAATCCCGCTCAGCAGGGAGTCTGATTCTCCCTCTCCCTCTGCCCTTCCTCCCTCTTCATGAACTATCTCATCTGCTCTCTCTCTCAAATAGTTAAATAAAATCTTTTTTCTTAAGATTTTATTTATTTATTTATTTGATAGAGAGAGAGAGAGAGATCACAAGTAGGCAGAGAGGCAAGCAGAGAGATCAGAAGAAGCAGGCTCTGTGCTGAGCAGAGAGCCTGATGCAGGCCTGGATCCCAGGACCCTGAGACCATGACCTGAGCATAAGGCAGAGGTTTTAACCCACTAAGCCACCCAGGAGCCCAAATAATTAAATAAAATCTTAAACAAACAAACAAACAAACTTTGCTGAAACTTTGTCCTTTGCAAGGTACAGCTGGCTGGCTCAATCAGCAGAACATGCTACTCCTGATTTCAGAATTGTGAGTTCAAACCCCTCTTTGAGGGTAGAGTTTACTTAAAACCAAACCAAACTTTGTTCTTTGGCACTTTGCATGTTTTCATCATCTTTACAGTTTTTGTGTTTTTTTTTTAAGGATTTTATCTATTTATTTTAGAGAAAGTGAGGGTGCATGCCAGGGGTACAAGGGCAGAGGAGGAGGGAGAGGGAAAGGGCCAAAATCCCAAGCACAACTTTCACCTTTCAGTGAGCACAGTGCCTACCTCAGCGCCTAACCCCATAGCCCTGACATCCTGACCTGAGTTGAAATCAAGAATTATTTCAATGCTTAGCCAACTTCACCACTCAGGTGTGACTATACAGTGTTTATTTTAAAATTACTTAGGCACACGATGTTTAAGTGTCTGCCTTCCGCTAGGTCATGATCCCAGGGTTCTGGGATGGAGCCCCACATCAGGCTTCCTGCTCAGTGGGGAGCCTGCTTCTCCTTCTTCCTCTGCCTGCCATCCCCCCTGCTTGTGTTCTCTCTCTGTGTTGAATAAATAAATAAAATCATTTAAAAAATTGAAAATAAGGGCGCCTGGGTGGCTCAGTGGGTTAAAGCCACTGGCCTTGTCTCAGGTCATGATCCCAGGGTCTTGGGATCGAGGCCCGCATCGGGCTCTCTGCTCATCAGGGAGCCTGCTTCCTCCTCTCTCTGCCTGCCTCTCTGCCTATGTGTGATCTCTCTCTCTGTCAAATAAATAATTAAAATCTTTAAAAAAAATTGAAAATAAAATTATTTTGGCTTTTTGTTCCTATTGTTTTTATTTCTCATCTTTACTATTTATGCTAATTTTTTTTTTAAGATTTTATTTATTTGACAGAGAGAAACACATCCAGAGAGGGAACACAAGCAGGTGAGGTGAGAGAGGGAAAAGCAGGCTTCCCGCCGAGCAGGGAGCCCGATGTGGGGCTCGATCCCGGGTCTCCAGGATCTTGACCTGAGCCGAAGGCAGTCGCCCAACCAACTGAGCCACCCAGGCGCCCCTATGCTAATATTTTAAAAAAGATTTTATTGGGGCGCCTGGGTGGCTCAGTTGGTTGAGCAACTGCCTTAGACTCAGGTCATGATCCCAAGAACTGGGATGGAGTCCCACACTGGGCTCCCTGGCTCGGCGGGAAGCCTGCTTCTCCCTCTCTCACTCCCCCTGCTTGTGTTCCCTCTCTGGCTGTGTTTCTCTCTGTCAAATAAATAAAATTAAAAAAAAAGATTTTATTTATTTATTTGACAAAGAGAAACACAGCTAGGAGCGAACACAAGCAGGGGGAGCAAGGGAGGGAGAAGCAGGCTTCCCGCCTAGCAGGGAGCCCGATGTAGGACTGGATTCTGGGACTCCAGGATCATGACCTGAGCTGAAGGCAGTCGGTTAACAAACTGAGCCCTCCCAGGAGCCCTGTGCTAATATTTGTTTATTTGTTTGTTTGTTTCTTTAAAGATTTTATTTACTTATTTGACAGAGGGACAGGGAGAGAGAGAGAATATAAGCGCTGGATGTGGGAGAGAGAGAAGCAGGCTCCCTGCTGAGCAGGGAATCTGATGTAGGTCTGGATCTAAGGACCCTGGGATCATGACCTGATCCAAAGACAGACATTTAATGACTGAATCACCGAAGCGCTCCTGTGCTCGTATTTCTAACCCCTTTCTGTGCCGTAAACCAATCCCTCGCACGCCTGGGTGGCTCAGTGGCTTAAATCCTCTGCCTTTGGCTCAGGTCATGATCTCAGGGTCCTGGAATGGAGGCCCACGTCTGGCTCTCTGCTCTGCAGGGAGCCTGATTCCTCCTCTCTCTCTGCCTGCCTCTCTGCCTACTTGTGATCTCCCTCTCTGTTGAATAAATAAAGTCTTTAAAAAACAAAACAAAACCCACTCCCTCTTTCTGTCTTCCCTATTCTGTTGATGGTACCATCAAGTCTGTTAATCACTCTAGCAAAAAAGTTTGCAGCAGGTTTGTCTTTTCCTTCATCCATTTCCTTTTATTCTTCTTTTGTTTAAAGTCTTATTTATTTGGGGCACCTATGTGGCTCAGTCAGTTAAAAGGCTGTCTTCGGCTCAGGTCATGATCCCAGGGCCCTGGATCAAGTCCTACATGCGGCTCCTTGCTCAGCGGAGAGCCTGCTTTTCTCTCTCTCCCTCTGCCTGCTGTTCTATTTGCTCTCTTCTTCTCTCTGTGAAATAAATAAATAAATAAAATCTTTTTTTTTTTTTTTTAAAGATTTTATTTATTTATTTGACAGAGAGAAACACAGCCAGAGAGGGAACACAAGCAGGGGGAGTGAGAGAGGGAGAAGCAGGCTTCCCTTTGAGCAGGGAGCCCCATGTGGGGCTTGATCCCGGGTCTCCGGGATCATGACCTGAGCCGAAGGCAGTTGCTCAACCAACTGAGCCACCCAGGCACCCCAATAAATAAAATCTTTTAAAAAGTTTTATTTTTTAGGTCACTCTGTTTTCATGTTCCCACCACCCCCTTGCCTGGATTATTGCAAAAGCTTCCTAACTGGCTTCCTTATTAAAGATTTGTCGGTCTGCTTTCCCCAACATTTGATTCATCTCTTCCAGATTAACTTTTCTAAAACAGAACTGTCATCAGCTTCTTATTATCCATTGAATTAAGTCTGAAATAGTTAGCCAGAGATTAAACTTTTTCATGATATAACCTTGACCTGCTTCTCTAAAGTTATTAGTCAATGGTCTGCCATGTAAGTGTTGGGAGGTCATGGAGAGGGGTTCAGGTTTCTTAAGATAGGCAAACCGGACTGTTTGTTCCTTGAACAGAGTGAATGTCCTTGGATGTGTGTGTGGACATGTACGTGGGTTTCCTTGGCTCATGTCAAAAACAGCTCAATTACCTCCTTCCTGAGTGACTACTAACGAAGACGATCTTTCTCCTTTACCCCCACTTTTATTTGTATTATATTTATTTTACTGTTAGGTTCACATTCATCCCATGAAATAGTACATTGTTTGAGGGAGTGGATTCATTTTTCTCTATTTTCCTAGCCTCTGGTTACTGGTTGCGAGATATTCTAAAACTGGAAGGCAGACATAGAGAAGATCGATCTTTGGTGCACCTCGGTGGCCCAATCTGTAGGGCATGTGACTCTTGATCTCTGAGTTGTGAACTTGAGCCCCATGTTGGGTATGGAGATTACTTAAAAACAAAAATCTTCTTTTTTTCAAAGTTTTAATTTAAATCGTAGTTAACAAAAAAAATCTTTAAACAATAGAAAAGATTGCACTTTAAGTAAATCCACCATTATTTATCATCTATTCATTATCAAATGACATATACAATCAATGAAACACATATTTCCCCACTCTCATGGAACTTACATTCTATTTTATTTTATTATTATTATTATTATTTTTTTTAACGATTTCATTTATTTTACATAGAGAAACAGCCAGAGAGGGAACACAAGCAGGGGGAGTGAGAGAGGGAGAAGCAGGTTTCCCACTGAGCAGGCAGCCTGATGTGGGGCTTGATCCCTGGACTCCGGGATCATGACCTGAGCTGAAGGCAGAGGCTTAATCACTGAGCTACCCAGGGGCCCCTAGTTTATTTTTTTTAAGGGATTTTTTTTTTAAGATTTTATTTATTTATTTGACAGAGAGAGAGATCACAAGTAGGTAGAGAGGCAGGCAGAGAGAAGATAAAGCAGGCTCCCTGATGAGCAGAGAGACGAATGTAGTCCTCGATTCCAGGACCCTGAGATCATGACCTGAGCCAAAGGCAGAGGCTTTAACCCCCTGAGCCACCCAGGCGCCCACATTCTATTTTTTAAAAAGATTGTATTTATTTATTTATTTGAGAGAGAGGGAGAAAAAGAGCATACCAGGGGGAGCAGCTGAGGGAGAGGGAGAAGCAGGCTCCCAACTGAGCAGGGATTGTAGTGTCATAACGTGACCTGAAGGCACATGCTTAACTAACTGAGTCACCCAGGCACTCCAGAACCTACATTGTATTGGAGGAAAACTGATAATAGGAACATTTTATATCTAATATAAATCTGTATATAATATATTTATATAAAAAGGCAAGAGATGCTGTGGAAAATATTTAAATTAAAGTAGAGAAATGAGGGGTGCCTGGGTGGCTCAGTTGGTTGAGCGACTGCCTTCAGCTCAGGTCATGATCCCGGAGACCCGGGATCGAGTCCCACATCGGGCTCCCTGCTCGGCGGGAAGCCTGCTTCTCCCTCTCTCACTCCCCCTGCTTGTGTTCCCTCTCTGGCTGTGTTTCTCTGTCAAATAAATAAAAAAATCTTTAAAAAAAAATAAAATAAAGTAGAGAAATGAGGTTTGGTAGAACTGGTAGAGTAAATGGTAATCTTTTTTTTTTAAAGATTTTATTTATTTGACAGAGAGAAACACAGCCAGAGAGAGAACGCAAGCAGGGGGAGTGAGAGAGGGAGAAGCAGGCTTCCCGCCGAGCAGGTAGCCCGATGTGGGACTTGATCCCGGGTCTCTGGGATCATGACCTGAGCCGAGGGCAGTTGCTTAACCAACTGAGCCACCAGGCACCCCGGTAATCTTTTCTTTAAAATTTCATTTATTTATTTGACAAAGAGAGAGACAGTGAGAGAGGGAACACAAGCCTGTGGGGCTCAATCCCAGGTCCCTGGGATCATACCTGAGCTGAAGGCAGAGGCTTAACCCTCTGAGCCATCCAGGCACCCTCCCTTCATCTATTTTGACCGTCACCCCCAACCCACCTCCTCTCTAGCAACCTCCAGTTTCTTCACTGTATTTAAGAGGTGGGTGGCTCGGTTGGTTCAGCAATTGCCGTCAGCTTGGCTCATGATGCCAGAGTCCTGGGATTCAGTCCTGCATTGAGTTCCTAGCTTCGTGGGGAGTCTGCTTCTCCCTCTGACACATATCTCTCTTGTGTTCTCTCTTTCGCTCACACTCTCTCCAATAAGTATAATTCTTAGAATAAAACAGTAAAAAGAAAGATTCGTTTTAGGTTTTAAAGTATTGCTTTGGCTGCCATATTGAGAAATGATATTGCGAACAGACAGTTGGAGACGCAAGACAGCAGGGAGACTAATTTAAGGAAAGTCCTCAAAGTTTATGGATTGAAGATGGAGTGTTATTTAGTGAAATGAAATGGGATGGGAAAAAATACATGTTAGCACTAGGACTTAGGGGAGTTTTGCTAGTTAGGTAATATGAAAATACAGAAATTTGTGTTTTTTTAATTTTATTTAAATTCAGTTAATTAATGTATAGTGTGTTATTAGTTCCAGAGGCAGAGGTTAGTGATTCATCAGTTGCGTATAACACACAGTGCTTATTACATCACGTGCCCTCCTTAATGTCCATCACCCACTTACCCCCTTTTACCACCTTCCTCCCTTCCAGAACCTCTCAGTTTGTTACCTCTAGATAAGAGTCTTTTGGGGTGCCTGGGTGACTCAGTCACTTAAGCTGCTGCCTTCTGCATTGGGCTCCCAGCTTTGTGGGGAGTCTGCTTCTCCCTCTGACACATATCTCTCTTGTGTTCTCTCTTTTGCTCACACTCTCTCAAATAAATAGAAGTTTTAGAATAAAAAACTAAAAAGAAAGATTTGTTTTGAAACAAAGCAAAAGGTCATGAACTCAGGGTCCTGGGAGAGAGGCCCATATTGAGCCCCACATGATGCCTCTCATCGGGCTCCAAGCAGGGTAGGGAGTGTGCTTCTCTCTCTGCCACTCACCCCAGCTCTCTCTCTCTCTCTCACTCTCATTCAAATAAATAAATAAATAAATAAATACATAAATAAAATAGGGGAAAAAAAAGAAATGTCTTACGGTTTGTCTATCTTTATGATTTCATCTTAATTTTCCCCTCCCTTCCCCTAGGAGCCTGCTTTGTTCCTTAAGTTTCACCTATGAGTAAAATCGTAAAATTGTTCTTTTTTTTTTTAATAGATTTTATTTATTTATTTGACAGAAATACAGCGAGAGAGGGAACACAAGCAGGGGAAGTGAGAGAGGGAGCGGCAGGCTTCCTGCGGAGCAGGTCACTGGGTGTGGGGCTCCAGGATCATGACCTGAGCTGAAGGCAGTTGCATAACCAACTGAGCCACCCAGGCGCCACCTTTTTTTAACATTTTTAAGTACTCTACACCCAATGTGGGGCTGGAACAATCCTGAGATCGAGTTGCACAATCTACTAACAGAGCCAGCTAGCCACACCAAAAATACAGAAATTTCTCCTTTGTTGTCACATTAAACAAAGGATGTTTGTTTGTATTTTTTATTGTGTAAAATACACTTCTTTTAAAATTTAGTTTTAACCATTTTTAACTGTACAATTTAGAAGCATTAGCTACATTTACAATGTTGTGCAATCACTCCACTCTGGGGAGTTTTTGATTCCTGACATTAGACATGTTAAATATAAATAATTATACTGTTGTATGGGTCTATATTTTCCCACGGAAATTGAAAATTGGGAATATGGGGAAAATATTTTTAAAAAAGATTTTATTTGTATATTTGACAGAAAGAGAGCACGAGTAGGTAGAGTGGCAGGTAGAGGGAGAGTTCGGGGATGCAGCCTCTCCAGAAAGCAGGGAGCGGGATGCGGGGCTCAGTCCCAGGACCCTAGCATCATGACCGGAAGTCAAAGGCAGCCACTCAACCCGTTGAGCCACGCTGGTGCCCCGAAAAAGAAAATTTAAATCTGGACTCATCATTAGTGACTAGATGTGGCTAGAAACACCTTGCATCAGCATATCCACAAGGAAAGAGGGGACCCGCACCAATAATAAGAAAGGTTGGAGTTTATTGTGGAAAATCTTAAAACATAGTTTGTTTCTTTATTTCTTCCTTTCTTTTTAAAGAGATTTTATTTATTTATTTGACACAGAGAGACACAGCGAGAGAGGGAACACAAGCAGGGGCAGAGGTAGAGGGAGAAGCAGGGAGCTCCATGCGGGGACTCAGTCCCCGGACTTTAGGATCGTGACCTGAGCCGAAGGCAGAGGTTTAACTACTGAGCAACCCAGGCGCCCCCATAGTTTCTGAAAGAGAGGGTACAAGTTCAGAACAGCTCTGGTCATGAAAAAATAGGAACGATTTTGCCCGGCCTGGAAGCGATGAGTGGCTCACTGTAAGGAGAGCAGTGTCCCTAAAGAGTAGTTAAGTAATAGAGTCTAGGAATGCAGTGGGGAAGGGAGAAGGAATTGGGAATTCCTTAGAGTTTACCGCTGAGACGGGATCGGTGAGATCTGAAAGCCAAGCACAAAGCACAGATTGAGAAAGGCCTGACAGGCACAAGTCCTTGTGAAATCTGTAGGGCCCCAGAGAAAGAACAATCTGTGTTAGCAATATTTCTTTCACAGAGCTTGGTGGGTGGAGTGGTTAGGAAGGGCAGAAACTGAGGTTCAGCGAGAAGCTCTGGGAAGGCAGAACTGATTTTGCGGGAGATGGTGCAATTTCAGAGGTTCCTGGAAAGAGCAGATAGGAACCAGAGATTGGTTCTGGAAAGGCTTCCTCCGAGGGGGTTCAGAAGACAGCCCGACGGGCAATTACAAGGCAGGGGACCGGGGAGAGCTTTCTGAGGTGGTGGGGTTTGGGTGGGCCCTTCTGCGGGGCCACGCTTCCCTTCGGTTACAGCAGAAAAGGCCCGAAAAGCGAGTCCGGGATTAGGGTCCTGGGGGGACGCTGGCAGGGGGCGGGGGGAGCGCGGGTGACTCCCACGCGGGACCCGGGCCCAGGCCCCGCCCCCGGCGTACGCCATCAGCCCGCGCCCGGCAGCCGGGTGTTGTTCCGTCCCGCCCGCGCGGCGGTCGGGGCTCTGTCACCGCCCGCAGTGGCCATGGCCCCTGCCCGTGGCTTATAAATTGGCGACCGGACTTCCCGACGCGGCCCTGGCCCTGATGGCGGCGGCGGCGGCGGCCCTGGCAGCGGCCGACCCCCCTCCCGCCATGCCGCAGGCGGCAGGAGCCGGAGGGCCCACCGCCCGTCGGGACTTCTACTGGCTGCGTTCCTTTCTGGCCGGAGGTGGGTGTCAGCCGGGAGCACCCGGCCGTGCTGGGGTGGCAGGGCAGGGTCCTGGGCGGATACGGTGCTTGGGGCCGCAGTGACATTCTTGGACTCTGCCTGCTTCAGTGCCCGGCTGCATATTTGCCCCGACCTGTTGTAACTCTTTCTAATAATCACTTGACTAGTGACTGTAGGGTCTTGGGGAGGAAGGGCCTCGAGCTGTCAGGGAGCGGTTGGGGAGGTGGACGGGCCGAACCAAGCACCCATTCTTCAGGGTTGGATAGTAGGGAAAAGAGCTGAGTCCTTTACAAAGACCCTAGGGTTTCACTGAAACATACTAGGTATCCCTTTCTTTTCTAAAGACCATAAATAACACAGTGTAGAATTGGATTTACCCCGTTTGCTTTAAAGAAAGCAAATATTGGCGGTCAGCTTTTTAAAGTTGACTAGGAAATTGTGCAAAACTGTTTACAACCAAAACCAGTTCCAGTGATTCTAGTAAACTGGTCTATGGCTACATGACAGATAGCTGGTGCAGCCTTTCTATCCGTGTCACTGTGAGGCTAGAAAGTTCTTAATTGTTGCTCAGAAACTTCCTCTGCCTTTCCATAAAGAAGTGTTTTCAATCTCTACCCTCTCTTAATTGATTGCGTTGTCAACAATTCCTTGTTAAGTCCGGGAATTTTTAAAATTCCACATTATACGGTCTTTTAGAAAGAATATCTGTAGTGTGCAGTAGTATTAAGAATTTATTTTGTTCTGCGCACCTGGGTGGCTCAGTTGTTAAGCATCTGCCTTCTGCTGGGCATGACCCCTGAGTCCTGTGATCAAGCCCGGCATCTGGCTGCCTGCTCGGTGGGAAGCTTGCTTCTCCCTCCCTCACTCCCCTTGCTGTGTTTTCTCTCTAGCTGTGTTTCTCTGTGTCAAATAAATAAATAAATAAATAAATAAAATCTTAAATAAAATTATTTTGTTCTGATAAAAATGGCATTCATTCATTTATGCAAGGAATATGAGTGCTCGCTATGTGTCAGTGTGTATCAGGTAATAAAACAAAGATCCTGGAGTTTACATTGATTGGAGGGTTGAGAGGAGAAAAAGAATAAATAAAATGAGAAAGTAAGTTATATAGTATGTTAGAAGGTGATGAATGCAACGGGAAGGAGTAAAAAGGAGAATGGGGCAAGGAATTGCAGAGGCTGCATGGGTGCAGTGTTAAATAGGACAGTCATGGTAAGTCGCTCCGAGAGAATGACACTTGAGCAGACTTGAAGTAGTGAAGGAGTTGAGCAAGTTGATGTCTCAAGAGGAGCATTTCAGGCTTTAAGAAAAGCTGCGTAGCTGTAACCAAGTGGTGTTGATGGGGAAGGAGGTTAGAGGCCATGGGAGGCTGAGTAAGGGCTTTCCAAACAATTGTAAAGGTTCCAGCTTTTATTTAGAGTGAAGTAGGAACTGCCAAAGTCTTTTCTAAAGTGTCTTTTCTATTTTGTATCCCCACTATCTTGTCAACACTTGCTGTTATCAGAGCCTGTGTCCTCTGTGTTTGTGTAGTTGTGTGTGTGTTTCTCTTTAAATAGGTGTTTAAAAACATGTAATTGTGTGGTTTTTTTTTTTTAAGATTTTATTCATTTATTTGACAGAGAGAAACACAGCGAGAGAGGGAAAACAAGCAAGGGGAGTGAGAGAGGGAGAAGCAGGCTTCCCGCTGAGCAGGAAGCCCCATGCGGGACTCCATCCCAGGTCTCCCCGGTCATGACCTGAGCCGAAGGCAGTCGCTTAACCAACTGAGCCACCCAGGGGTCCCTGTAATTGTTGTTTTAATTTTCATTTTCGTGATGACTGATGATACTGAGTATCTTCTCATATTCTTTTTGGCCATTTGTGTCTCTTGGTAAAGTGCTGCTTCAGGTTCTTGGAAAGTATGAGTACTTCTGAACGAGTTTCTGGTCCAAGTAATGCGAAAAAATACCTTTGGGCAAGTTACTTTAGCCTCCTTGTGCCCCAGTTTTCATATCTATTAAATGGGAAAATATTTTGTACTTTTTTTTTTTTTTGGTTTATCTTTTTTTAAGATTTTATTTCTTTATTTGAGAGAGAGAGGGCATGAGAGGGGAGAAGGTCAGAGAGAGAAGCAGTTTCCCCACGGAGCTCGGAGCCCGATGTGAGACTTGATCCCTGGACTCCGGGATCTTGACCTGAGCCGAAGGCAGTTGCTTAACCAACAGAGCCACCCAGGCACCCCAAGATTTCCTACTTTAGAAGGTTGTAATGATTAAATGAGATAGTACTGGGGAAAGCCTTGGCATAGGTATCTTGAGTTGAGCCCCACATGTGCCTCCCTGCTCCTTCTCTTCTTCTGTCTGCAACTCCCTCTGCTTGTGCTCTCTCTCTGTCAAATAAATAAAATCTTAAAAAAAAAAACCTCTTACGGCGCCTGGGTGGCTCAGTGGGTTAAAGCCTCTGCCTTCCGCTCAGGTCATGACCTCAGGGTCCTGGGATTGAGGCCCGCATGGGGCTCTGTGCTCATCAGGGAGCCTGCTTCCTCCTCTCTCTCTGCCTGCCTCTCTGCCTACTTGTGATCTCTCTGTCAAATAAATAAATAAATAAACAAACAAATCTTTTTTTTTTAAGATTAAAAAAAAAAAGATTTTTTAAAAAAATTTATTTGACAGAGAGAAACACAGCCAGAGAGGGAACACAAGCAGGGGGAGTGAGAGAGGGAGAAGCAGGCTTCCTGCTGAGCAGGGAGCCTGATGTGGGACTCGATCCCGGGTCTCTGGGATTATGACCTGAGCCGAAGGCAGTCGCTTAACCAACTGAGTCACCCAGGCACCCCAAATAAATCTTTAAAAAAAAAAAAAGAAGAAGAACCTCTTAGCCTAATACCTGGTATTCAGTAAACACTCAAAACTTGTTAACTATTATGGTTGATTAGCAATGGCCTTGGCCACTATCTTAATCTCATTTGCTCAAAAGGAAGATAAAAGCTGAATGACTTAACTCAGTGGATTTTTGTAATGGCCAATTAAGTTATGAAGTAATGTCATTAAGTGAGTTAAAATACTATCAAAGGAAACTATTTTTTGAACACATTCTAAATAATTTCATTATATGGTTAGTTCATAATGACTGGGAGGATAATATTAACATAATATTCTGGAAACAAATATACCCAAATGCAAATTATTTTTAGTTTATCCTGAATTTTGGATAGCTGTGATTGTGATTTTCATTAGTTCAGATAAAGGAAGCTCGATTTAGAAACTTATATGTGGATTTGATATTTGTATATGAATAGGCATTTTATTTTTGGATATCTCAGAATATAGATTTTAATTAACATTAGTTACATGGTAGGCTATTAAATGTGTGTGGACTTTGAGCGATTTTGTCTTAGTATTTTAAAAAGATTTTAGGGGTTCCTGGGTGGCTCAATCGGTTAATTGTCTGCCTTCTGCCTTTGTCTCAGGTCATGATCCCAGCCAGGGTCCTATAGTTGAGCCCCATGTCAAGTTCCCTGCTCAGCAGGGCAGTCTGTTTCTTCCTGGCCCTCTGCTTGGTGCTCATGTGCCCTCTCTATTTTGCTCAGTCTGTCTCCCAAATAAATAAAATATTAAAAAAATAAAATTTGTAGGGGCGCCTGGGTGGCTCAGTTGGTTAGGCAACTGCCTTCGGCTCAGGTCATGATCCCAGAGACCCGGGATCCAGTCCCACATCAGGCTCCCTGCTCAGCAGGAAGCCTGCTTCTCCCTCTCTCACTCCCCCTGCTTGTGTTCCCTCTCTGGCTGTGTTTCTCTCTGTCAAATAGATAAAACCTTAAAAAAAAAAAAAAAGCTTTAAAAAAAATTTGTAAAGTAAAACTTACATTCTTTTTTTTTTTAATTTTATTTTTATTTACTTATTTTTTTTTAAAGATTTTATTTATTTGACAGAGAGAAACAGAGCCAGAGAGGGAACACTAGTAGGGAGAGGGAGAGAGGGAGAAGCAGGCTTCCCGCCCAGCAGGGAGCCCCATGTGGGGCTCGATCCCGGATCTCCGGGATCATGACCTGAGCCGAAGGCAGTCACTTAACCAACTGAGCCACCCAGGCGCCCCACATTCATTTTTTTTTTTTTTAAAGTTTTTATTGGACGCCCGGGTGGCTCAGTTGGTTAAGCAACTGCTTTCAGCTCAGGTCATGATCCTAGAGACCGGGGATCCAGTCCCACATCAAGCTCCCTGCTCGGTGGGAAGCCTGCTTCTCCCTCTCTCAGTCCCTCTGCTTGTGTTCCCTCTCTAGCTCTATGTCCTGTTTCTCTTTGTCAAATAAATAAATAAAATCTTTTTAAAAAAAGTTTTTATTTATTTAGGGGCCGCCTGGGTGGCTCAGTTCCTTAAGCTACTGCTTTCGGCTCAGGTCATGATCCTGGAGACCCGTGATCAGGCTCTACATCGGGCTTCCCGCTAGGCAGGAAGCCTGCTTCTCCCTCTTTCAGCCCCTCTACTTGTGTTCCCTCTCTAGCTGTGTTTCTCTCTGTCAAATAAATAAATAAAATCTTTAAACAAAAGTTTTTATTTATTTAGAATAAGAAAGGGCACAAGCTGGGGGAGAGGGAGAAGCAGACTCCCTGCTGAGCAAGGAGCCTGATGTGGGGCTCTGTCCCAGGGCCATGGGATCATGACTTGAGCCAATGGCAGATGCTTAACCAATTGAGCCCCCACATTTATTCATTTAATAGGCATTTATTGAGTGTCTGTTATGTGCCAGGCGCTGTACTGGGTCTCTGGCAATATAGTAATAAAGGTGACCCACAAAATCCCAGTCCTTTTATATCTTCTGGATCACATAGGCAATAGTGAAGAGCTTAATGTAATCATAAAAAGACACCAAAGACTGTTTACCCACCTTTTTATGACATAACAGCCTATTTTATCAAATGCTTATAACATGTAAGGTACTTTACTAAATTATCTCGGTCTGTTTGGGCTACAATAACAAAAATGTCATAAACTGGGTGTTTTATAAACAACTTTTTTCCTTCTTTCTTTCTTTCCTTTTTATCAACCTGGAAGCTCCAGACACTTACTTCTCATATTCCGGAAGTTGGGAAAGCCAAATCATGGTGTCAGACTTGGTGTCTGGTGAGGGCCTGCTTCCTCATAGATAGCACCTTCTCTCAGTGTTTTTATGTGGTGGAAGGGGCCAGGGCTTTCTCTGGGTTTTTATATAAGGGCATTAATCTAGTTCATGAGGGCTCTACTCTGCCGACCCCTCATCAGTACCTCATCACCTCTAAGTTCCATCACATTGGGACTTAGTTTTCAACATATGAATTTGGGAGGGCACAGTTTATAGCAAAGAGTCTTCATATGTTATTGTCTTAGAAGCATGCCAGGCCTAGTAGGGCTGCCCTGGATTCTGACCTGCACTAAAGCCCATGTACACACATTATTGTCATCCACGTGTCTGCACACTGGCATGTGGTAGGGACCAAATACATAATTGCTGTATATATGGTTATGCTGAATTTTATGATAAAAGTTGGTTGTTTCTTTTTTTTTTCAAAGATTTTATATATTTATTGACAGACAAAAACATAGCTAGACAAGGACACAAGCAGAGGGACTGAGAGAGGGAGAAGCAGGCCTCCCGCTGAGCGGGAAGCCCCATGTGGGGCTTGATCCTGGGTCTCCAGGATCATGACCTGAGCTGAAAGCAGTCGCCCAGCCAACTGAGCCACCCAGGTGCCCCTCTTTTTTTTTTTTTTTTTTAAGATTTTCATTTGTTTGACAGAGAGAAACACAGCCAGAGAGGGAACACAAGCAGGGGGAGTGAGAGGGGGAGAAGCAGGCTTCCTCCGGAGCAGGGAGCCTGATGCGGTACTCGATCCCGGGTCTCTGGGATCATGACCTGAGCCAAAGCAGTTGATTAACCAACTGAGCCACCCAGGCGCCCAAAAGTTGGTTGTTTCAATGAAAACAGTCATTCAGAAGAAGAGGTTACTTGAAAGAGAGCCTCATAGCTGGGTAAAATACCTTCAAGTGTCTGTCTCGATAACTATATTTAGCAAGATTCCCAGTGTTCATCAGGTATTAGGGGAAAGATTTACACTCTTCAGGTTTATTTTTAATCTGACATACTCAATTATTAAGTTACAGGGAATAGAGGCCAATTATCTACATATCCCTGCAACTAGGCAGTTCTACCATGGAGACCAAATTAGAAATCAGAAGGTGTGTGCTGGCTGACTAAATAATGATTTCTGTGTGGAAAGAAATGGTATGTAATTTCATGTTGACTGTTTAAAAATTTTTTAGGTATTGCCGGATGCTGTGCCAAAACAACAGTTGCTCCATTGGATCGAGTAAAGGTTTTATTACAAGCTCACAATCACCATTACAAACATTTAGGTGAGTTAATGGATATTAAAGGTAAAAGTGAATGAAAACATTATCCATCTGCTGGCTTCATTTCCACTTGTGTATTTGAGTGGAAAAAGGATGCAAAAGGGAGTTCAAGTTTGGGAACAAATTCTGCAAGAGATTTAGCTCTTATCTACTTTAACGTTTCATTTGCAATTGTGGTTAAATATATTAACCATTTTAGGGTACTGATATTCTCTTAACCAAAATCTTGAAATCACTGAAGTACTGTTTGTTTATTGGAATTAAAGAGTCATACCCTTTCTAGACACACAACAGCTCAGCCTGATTTTTTTTTTTTAAAGAAGCATCTATTTTCATGTTTCTTTTTTTTTTTTAAAGATTTATTTATTTATTTGTCAGAGAGAAACACAGCTGAGAGAGGGAACACAAGCAGAGGGAGTGAAAGAGGGAGAAACAGGCTTTCCACCGAGCAGGGAGCCCGATGTGGGGCTTGATCCCGGGTCTCTGGGATCATGACCTGAGCCAAAAGCAGTCGCTTAATCAACTGAGCCACCCAGGTGCCCCTCTTTTTTTTTTTGGTTAAGATTTTATTTATTTATTTGACAGAAACACAGCAAGAGAGGGAACACAAGCAGGGGGAGTGAGAGAGGGAGAAGCAGGCTTCCCGCCAAGCAGGAGCAGGGAGCCCAATGTGGGACTCGATCCCGGGTCTCCGGGATCATGACCTGAACTAAAGGCAGTTGCTTAACCAACTGAGCCACCCAAGCACCCCTGATTTTTTTTTAAAGATTTTGTCCGAGAGAAAGAGAGAACATAAGTAGGGAGAGCAGCAGGCAGAGCAGGCAGAGGGAGAAGCAGGCTGTCAGCTCAGCAGGGAGCTGGATATAGGACTTGATCCCAGAACCCTGGGATAATTACCTGAGCCAAAGGCAGATGCTTTTTTTTTTTTTTTAAAGATTTTATTTATTTGACAGAGAGAAACACAGCCAGAGAGGGAACACAAGCAGGTGGACTGAGAGAGGGAGAAACAGGCTTCCCGCCAAGCAGGGAGCCTGATATGGGACTCGATCCTGGGTCTCCGGGATCATGACCGGAGCCGAAGGCAGTCGCCTAACCAACTGAGCCACCCAGGCGTCCCCAAAGGCAGATGCTTAACTGAGTGAGCCACCCAGGCATCCCAGCTCAGCCTGATTTTTTTTTTTTAATTTTTATTTATTTATTTGTTTGACAGAGAGAAGCACAGTTAGAGAGGGAACACAAGCAAGGAAAGTGAGAGAGGGAGATGTAGGCTTCCTGCTGATCAGGGAGCCCAATGTGGGGCTCGATCCTGGGACTCCAAGTTCATGACCCGAGGTGAAGGCAGATGCTTAAGGACTGGGCCACCTAGGCCTCTCCCAGTCTGATGCTTTTTTTCCTTCAGCCTGATTTTTTTTTTTTTTTTTTAAGATTTCATTCATTGGACAGAGAGAAATACAGCCAGAGAGGGAACACAAGCAGGGAAAGTGAAAGAGGGCGAAGCAGGCTTCCCACCCAGCAGGGGATCCCGATGTGGGGCTTGATCCTAGGACTCTGGGACCATTACCTGAGCTGAAGTCAGAGGCTCAACCACTGAGTCACCCAGGTGCCCCTCTTCAGCCTGATTTTTTTTTTTTTTTTAAGATTTTATTTATTTGACAGAGAGAAACACAGCCAGAGAGGGAACACAAGCAGGGGGACTGAGAGAGGGAGAAGCAGGCTTCCCGCTGAGCGGGGAGCCCGATGTGGGACTCGATTCCGAGTCTCCGGGATCATGACCTCAGCCGAAGGTAGTTGCTTAACCAACTGCACCATCCAGGCGCCCCCAGCCTGAATTTTAAAAAATATCCAATTAGTGATGGAGGTAAGGGGGTCTTCCTTTATTTGTTTAAAGATTTATTTAGATTGCTGTATTTATTTGAGAGAGAGAGCACACCTTTGAGTTGGTGGGTAGAAGCAGAGCGGAGAGAATCCTTCCACTTAGCCTGGAGCCTGACAGAGTTTAATCCCAGGACCCTGACATCATGACTTGAGCTGAAATCGAGAGTTGGCCACTTAACTGACTGAACCACCCAGGTGCCCCTATTTATTATTTTTAAAGTAATCCTTACACCAAATGAGGGGCTCTAGCTATCAACCCTGAGATCGAGAGTTGCACTCTGTACTGAACCAGCCAGGCACCCTGTTCCTTTACACACCTAGTTCAACAAGCCTTCTAGAAATCTTAGTGTAAATAGAATTCAATGCAATTAGTATCTATGGAAGAACTTACATTGTTAAAGAATATCAAGCCCTTGTTTGTTCCTTGCAAACATAAAAATCAGCCCCTTAGTTAACATGGATACTCTAATATGTCATTGGTAGGAGTAAGAAATTTTTATAGTGTTTTTGGGAGGGTATTTTGGTAATATGGATCAAGAATCTTGGGGTGCCTGTGTGGCTCAGTTGGTTAAGCGACTGCCTTCGGCTCAGGTCATGATCCTGGAGACCCAGGATCGAGTCCCACATCGGGCTCCCTGCTCGGCGGGAAGCCTGCTTCTCCCTCTCTCACTTCCCCTGCTTGTGTTCCCTCTCTGGCTGTGTTTCTCTCTGTCAAATAAATAAAATCTTTAAAAAAAAAAAAATCTTAAAAAGAGGGCTGAGTACCTGGGTAGCTCAGTCATTAAGCATCTGCCTCAGGTCTCCATCCCAGGGTCTTGGGATGGAGCCCCACCCATATAGAATCCTGCTCCCTGCTCAGCGGGAGGCCTGCTTCTCCCTCTCTCATTCCCTCTCTTGTTGTCTCTCTATCAGATAAATAAAGAAAATCTTTAAAAAAAAATCTTAAAAAGGTACATATTCTTTGAGTTTGCACTTCTAGGAGGTTATTGTAAGGAACTAAGCAGAAATGTGCTCAAAGATGTATATATAAGGATCAAAAGGTTATTCATATTAGTAAAAAATACCTAGAAAGTTCAATAGTAGGGAATTAGCTATGTTACATAATAAGTATAATTGAAGGCCGCCTGGGTGCTCAGGGGGTTAAAGCCCCTGCCTTTAGCTCAGGTCATGATCTCTGGGTCCTGGGATCCAGGCTTTCTGCTCAGCAGGGAACCGGCTTCCTCCTTCTTCTCTGTCTGCCTCTCTGCCTACCTGTGATCTCTCTCTGTCAAATAAATAAATAAAAATCTTAAAAGAAAATAAGTATAGTTGAAATGAATAGAGATATCCATATTGTAGGCTATTTTCCAATCACACAAAAACTGAAAATATCAACTGGGAGTGCCTAGCTGGCTTAGTCAGTAGAGCATGTGATTCTTTAAAAAAATTTTTTTTTCTAAGGTAATCTCTACATCTAACGTGGGGGTAGAATTCACAATCCTAAGATCGAGTGGCATGCTCTACAGACTGAGCCAGCCAGGCGCCATGAGCATGTGACTCTGGATTTTAGGTCAGTGAATTCATTCTTCTCGCTAGGCATAGAGCTTACTTTAAAGAAAAAAATTTAATTGACTAGGAACAATGTTCATGATGTATTAGATAACTGAAAATATATAAAATGGTTTAATCATATTGTATCTTATGTAAATAAACATGTGCTTAGACAAAAGGCTAGAAAGACAAACATTAAGTGGTTAATTTTCAATTTTGAAATTTAAGATAATTTTCCCCCTAAGTAATATTAATACATACTGAACATATATTACTTTTTCAATTGCAGAGGAAAATATTTAAAAGAAAAAAAATTAATGTGGACAGAGACCAAGAAGGAAATTAGGTCAAAGCAACTGACTCATAGCACTCCATTGCTTTATTAGGTTCATGCTTCAGTAGATAGGAATGGTATGTGTTCTGAATGACCTGTGTAATATCACTGCATAAGGAAGATGTTCTATAGAGTGAGTAAGAGACAATTATTTTTTCCATAACATTTAAAGTTGTCAAATCACTATGTTGTACACCTAAAGTATTGTAACATTGTGTCAGCTATCTTCAATTAAAAAAAATTTCATTATTTTTCCAGTGTTTTTTTTTTTTTTTTAATATTTTATCTTATTTGACAAAGAGAAACACAGCCAGAGAGGGAACACAAGCAGGGGGAGTGAGAGAGGGAGAAGCAGGCTTCCTGCTGAGCAGGGAGCCGGATGTGGGACTCATCCCAGGTCTCTGGGATCATGACCTGAGCCAAAGGCAGTCGCCCAACCAACTGAGCTACCCAGGCGCCTCCCAATGGTATTTTTAAAATGTGATTTTTCTCGGGGCGCCTGGGTGGCTCAGTTGGTTAAGCGACTGCCTTTGGCTTAGGTCATGATCCTGGAGACCCGAGATTGAGCCCCACATCGGGCTGCCTGCTCGGTGGGAGGCCTGCTTCTCCCACCTCACTCCCCCTGCTTGTGTTCCCTCTCTAGCTGCATTTCTGTCAAATAAATAAAATATTTAAAAAATTTATTTATTTATTTATTTGTCAGAGAGAGCAAGAGAGAGTGCTCAAGCAGGGGGAGTAGCAGGCTCCCGGCTGAGCAAGGCACTCCATGTGGGACTCCATCCCGGGACCCTTATGACCTCAGCTGAAGGCAGAGGGTTAACCAGCTGAGCCCCCAGACGTCCCTGTTTTATTTCTTTAACCTCCTCCCCATGCTAGTTTTATGCTGTTCTGTTTCCTGATTTGTAGTTATTAGATGACATATTCACATTAGATTTCACGCTCTATAGGGCTACATGCCATGGGTTACATTGCTACCCTACAAGGCATGCAAAATTTGAAATGGAGTTCCTGGAGTGAAAGAATGAACTGTTCATGTAGTATATGGAGTTTTATGTATCTTTAAAATATATAAGCCAAAAAAATTATATATATGGGTTTTAATTTTCTTTTTAAATGTTTTTGGGCTTTTTATCTTTTTATATGCATGCATAAAGTAGTTTGTAAAATTCTGCTTTTTTATTTTTATTTTTTAAAGATTTTATTCATTTATTTGACAGAGAGAAACACAGCTACAGAGGGAACACAAGCAGGGGGAATGAGAGAGGGAGAAGCCAACTTCCTGATGAGCAGGGAACCTGATGCGGGGCTTGATCCCGGGACTCCGGGATTATGACCTGAGCCGAAGGCAGATGCTTAACAATTGAGCCACCCAGGAGCCCCCAAATTTTCCTTTTTAAACATGAATTTGCACAAAGATCATGAAAATGTGCTATTGAATAAAACCTTTCCCCCCCAAAAAAACTTTTTTTTTATATTGAAGCAAAATTATTCTGGCCAAATGAAAAGCAAGTAGTACAGTTAGAATTCTTCCTTCCCCCACTTTGCATAAAGAATTTTTTCTGGGGGTGCCTGGGTGGCTCAGTTGGTTGGGCGAGTGCCTTTGGCTCAGGTCATGATCCTGGAGACCCAGGATTGAGCCCCAGATCGGGCTCCCTGCTCCGCGGGAAGCCTGCTTCTCCCTCTCTCACTCCCCCTGCTTGTGATCCCTCTCTGGCTGTGTTTCTCTCTGTCAAATAAAATCTTAAAAAAAAAAATTTTTTTTTTTTTTCTGTAGGGGCGCCTGGGTGGCTCAGATGGTTAAGCATTTGCCTTCTGCTCAGGTCATGATCCCAGGGTCCTGGGATGGAGCCCTGCACCGGGCTCCCTGCTTGGCGGGGAGCCTGCTTCTCCCTCCTCCTCTATTGCTCTCCCTGCTTGTGCTCTCTTGCTCTCTGTCAAATAAGTAAATGAATTCTTTAGAAAAAGAATTTTTGGGGGCGCCTGGGTGGCTCAGTTGGTTGATCGACTGCCTTCGGCTCAGGTCATGATCCCGGAGATCAGGGATCGAGTCCCACATCGGGCTCCCTGCTCGGCAGGAAGCTTGCTTCTCCCTCTCTCAGTCCCTCTGCTGTGTTCCCTCTCTAGCTGTATTTCTCTCTATCAAATAAATAAATAAAATTAAAAAAAATTTTTTTTCTGTAATATGTTGAAAATCTTTGATCTCTTTTATCTTTTTACAATCCAATTTTATTTAAAAATAGGTAGGTGAATCATAAGGGCATTCTTTAGAAATCTTTACTTTTTTTAAATAAGATTTTTTATTTATTTTACTTGAGGGGAGGGAGGGAGCACAAGCTGGGGGAGCAGCAGAGGGAGAGGAAGAGCAGACTCCCCACTGAGCAGGGAGCTGACATGGGACTCAATCCCAGGACCCTGAGCCTAAGGCAGACATTTAATTGACTGAACCAGCCCTGTGTCCCTGCTTTTAATTTTATTGCTTTTATATTTTTATTTATTTTTAGTTTTTTTGAATGTGTGATGTTACAAGTTCAAAATTCAGAAAGTGTAAAACAAGCATCTTGTTCCCTCCCTTATTTCCTCCTTGCAATTAAGCATTTTTATAAGTTACTTCCATTTCCTTTCAGAGCTAATGTATATATAGACAAACATATGCTTCTATTTTACCAAATGTTATTTCCTTCTAATCCTATCTTGACAAAATAGGTAAAGATACAGAGGAGGATTTATTTATTATTTTTTCAAATATCTTATTTATTTATTTGACAGAGAGAAACACAATGAGAGGGAACACAAGCAGGTGGAGTGAGAGAGGGAGAGGCAGGCTTCCTGCCAAGCAGGGAGCCCAATGCAGGGCTCAATCCCTGGACCCCAGGATCATGACCTGAGTGGAAGGCAGATGCTTAACAACAGAGCCACCCGGGCGCCCCTACAGAGGAGGATTTAAATAACACACAAGTCCAAACAGGCTTATAATATTTGTAAGAATTGGTCCAGGTTGGGGCCCCTGCCTGGCTTGGTAGAACGTAGGGATCTTGATCTCAAGGTTGTGAGTTTAAGCCCTACATTGGGTGTGGAAACTATTTGAAAAAAAAAAAAAGAATTGGTCAAATGTTATGCCATAAAGAACACCTTAATTCATTCATTTCCCAAAGTGAAAATAGTAGATCATAGGTTGAAGAAGAAAAACAATCATCTGTAATCATCTCAGTGGATATTTGAAAAGCCATTTGAAAACTTTCAGCATCCATTCTTGCTTTCTTTCTCTGTTATTTTGTTTTAGGTGAGAATTTTTTAAAAAGCACAGCATATACTTAGATATGGACATTTAACACATTTAACAGAATTTGAGCATCTTTGACTTTTATTAGAGGAATTTTTGTCATTCTGATTTTTTTTCCTCTTTCTTTGGTGATCATTGATTTTTTTCACTCACCATTAATGCTTTATTGTTTATTGTCCTTTCTTGTATTCTGTCCTCTCCAGCAACCTTTCCCACTTTTATTCCTGGATTTCCTTTTCTGAAAGTACTAAACCTATTTTACTCTGCTAGTGGTTTTTGTTAAAATGCTTCTTAACAAAATATTTTGATAATTATAGAGTTTTGAAGACTAATGTAGTAAACATATTTGGACCCACATAGAGATTCAGAAATAAACATTACCGGTACAGTTTAATCCTCTACCTCTCTCTCATTTACGTACTAGGTAGCCATTGCTCTAAGTTTGATTATTCTTAAATTGTTACAAACACATTTGAATCAAATTAAGCATGGCTTATTCTTTGCCCCCTCTTCTAGCAACATAATTTTTTTGGATGTGGAGAAGTATATTTAGTTTCATTATTCATGTGTTTTAGGAGAATTTTTACCTATTATACACATAGCTAGATATAGATATATGTATATATTTATGTATATATATAAAATAAATTTCTTTTTTTGTTTTTTTTAAAGATTTAATTTATTTGACAGAGAGAGATCACAAGAAGGCAGAGAGGCAGGCAGAGAAAGGAGCAGGAAGCAGGCTCCCTGATGAGCAGAGAGCCCGATGTAGGCCTTGATCCCAAGACCCTGAGCCCTAGAATTCTTTTTAATAGACTATTAATCCATTTAGATATCTCTTATTAAAGAAATGCTTTTGGAGGTGGCGCCTGGGTGGCTCAGTTGGTTAAGTGACTGCCTTCGGCTCAGGTCATGATCCCGGAGACCTGGGATCGAGTCCCACATCAGGCTGCCTGCTCGGCAGGAAGCCTGCTTCTCCCTCTCTCACTCCCCCTGCTTGTGTTCCCTCTCTGGCTGTGTTTCTCTCTGTCAAATAAATAAAATCTTTAAAAAAAAAAATGCTTTTGGGAGGGGTGCCTGGGTGGGTCAGTTGTTAAGCTGTTGCCTTTGGCACAGGTCCTGATCCCGGGGTCCTGGGATCGAGCCCTGTGTTGAGCTCCCTGCTCTGTGGGAAGCCTGCTTCTCCCTCTCTCACTTCCCCTGCTTGTTTTCCCTCTCTTGCTGTATCTTTCTCTGTCAAATAAATAAATAAAATCTTTTTTTTTAAGATTATTTATTCATTTATTTGACAGAGAGAGATCACAAGTCGGCAGAGGCAGGCAGAGAGAGATGAGGAAGCAGGCTCCCTGCCAAGCAGAGAGCCTGACTTGGGCCTCGATCCCAGGACCCTGAGATCATGACCTGAGCGGAAGGCAGAGGCTTTAACCCATTGGGCCACCCAGGTGCCCATAAATAAATAAAAAATTTTAAAAAATGCTTTTAGGGCACCTGGGTGGCTGGTGAGTTAAAGCCTCTGCCTTTGGCTCAGGTCATGATCTCAGGGTCCTGGGATTGAGGCCCGCATCAGGGTCTCTGCTCAGCAGGGGAGCCTGTTTCTTCTGTTCTCTCTGCCTGCCTCTCTGCTTACTTGTGATCTCTCTCTGTCAAATAAATAAATAAAATCTTAAAAAAAAATGCTTTTAGGATATCTGTTTGTGGATGCTAATAAGTACCTACAATTTTAATTTGTGGGAAGAAATAAAAAAATTACATTCTGAAATTGTAAGTGAGGCTAGTGATTTACTTTCATATTTGATCAAATTTTTGTTTGAAAAATTTGGAAAGGAGCCAGAATTTGAATAATTTAATAATGGATGTAGTGATATGTTTATGAGAAGTCTGTACTGCAAGTAGTAGTTATTGATATTAATAGAATAAATAATATATTAATATATAGGATTAGAACTCAGGTCTTTATCAAATCTTCCTTATTCAACTGTCCTAATGGAAATTTCCCCCCAAGTTTAAATAGTTTTATTTTTTATTTTTAGAAGACATTTATTTGTTTATTTGACAGAGAGAAACACAGCAAGAGAGGGAACACAAGCAGGGGTAGTGAAAGAGGGAGAAGCAGGCTTCCCACCGAGCAGGGAGCCCGATGTGGAGCTCAATCCAGTGATCTTCTGACTTCAGGATCACAACCTCAGGTGAAGGCAGATGCCCAACGACTGAGCCACCCAGGCACCCTTAAATAGTTTTAATAATTTTAAAAATTTGTCTTTGGGGCACCTGGGTGGCTCAGTTCGCTGGGCATCTGCCTTCAGCTCAGGTCATGATCCTAGGGTCTTGGATCAAGCCCTGCATCAGGTTCCCTGCTCAATGGGAATCCTACTTCTCGCTCTCTCTCTGACCCCCAGTCATATTTGCTCTCTCTCTATGGTGCACTCTGTCTCTCAAATAAGTAAATAAATATTATTTAGTCTTTTCTTTTTTTTTTTAAAGATTTTGTTTATTTGACAGAAACACAGCCAGAGAGGGGACACAAGCAGGAGGAGTGAGAGAGGGAGAAGCAGGCCTCCCGCTGAGCAGGGAGCCCGATGTGGGCTCGATCCCAGGTCTCTGGGATCATGACCTGAGCCGAAGGCAGTCGCCCAACCAAAACTGAGCCACCCAGGCGCCCCCAGTCTTTTTTTTTTTAAGATTTTATTTATTTATTTGACAGAGAGAGAGATCAGCAGAGAGGCAGGCAGAGAGAGAAAGGGGAGGAAGCAGGCTTCCTGATGAGCAGAGAGTCCCATGGTGGCCTCGATCCCAGGACCCTGAGATCATGACCTGAGCCGAAGGCAGAGGCTTAACCCACTGAGCCACCCAGGCGCCCAATAAATAGTCTTTTAGAGTAAAATTTGTTTCTTTTATTTAGCAATTTCCTTATGTTAACAAACCACACATGTATCTAGGTCAGTCTGGGAAACCTTCCTTTATCCTTTCAGAGTCAGTCACCTGCAGTGCAGTTTCTGGTCCTTGAATATATTTCTGTTAATATTTTTTAGGTTGCTTAAGTTAACATAATTTGTGATAATTATAAATATAATTTACTGTAATGCATGGCTGGATTTTTATGTTTTTGCTAAGATAGGTTTCATATTTTTACATGAGTTATGTTATAATTTGGATTTACGTATTTTAAGTAGGTTTAATTGCTAAACATCAGTTACTATTCATGTACTTCCTCACACAAAATTATATAATGAATGATGGCATAGTAATCTTTTCTGTGATTGTCATGAAAATTTGAATTTGATATTTTTCTCTGTTTTAATAGTACTTTTTCTCCTCAACGTTTTTCTAAAAATAGGAGTATTTTCTGCATTGCGTGCTGTTCCCCAAAAGGAGGGATACCTTGGATTATATAAAGGGAATGGTGCAATGATGATTCGAATCTTTCCCTATGGTGCAATCCAGTTTATGGCATTTGAGCATTATAAAACGGTACTTGAACTTTTATTTTGTTTTCTTTTTGTGTCCTTGAATATCTTACTTAGTTGGCCTTTAATGTTACTTTGGATGAATGGGTAAAGTGGTGCCTTTTTGAGGAAAAAGACTTGTAATAGTTTAAATTTTTAAATATAACTTGGTTTTGGAGTTATCTCTTCTAGAATTGTTAGTCATTTTTGCGTATATTGTTTATGTACACACTTTTGCAAAAGAGCCATATTATCCTCTATGTAGATAATAATAAATCCATAAAATATTAATAGTTTTTACATGTGCCTTGTTTCTCGGTTTTTGGAAAGGAACATTGTGGCTTTGGATTTTCTTACAAATTAAATAGTGAAATCATATGGTGAAATTCTGTTTTTGAGTATTGCTTATCAGTTAATAACTTTTCCCATCCTACTCATTGACTTTCTTTTCTCTGTGGGACTGAAAGTTTATCCTCTCAAACATCTTAACACAGAAAATGGTTAAGTATGTGAAATTTCATAGGGTATCTTAAAAAGAAATGTAAACAATAGAATGGGAACAACTTTCTAAATACGCTTAATCAGTCAGAATTGATGCCATCACTATACCAAGACTTCGTTGTCTGTAGTAGCATTTTATTTGTACTACTGCCGCTCATTTTTTAAGTATATGTGGTCATCAATGTGAACATAGTATATTTGGCAATTCTAAGTTATTACTGTAAACAAGTAGAACTAAAACAGAAGGCTACAGAGGAAATACCTGACCTGCTCACCATGCGCTATAACT
Organism: Spilogale gracilis; assembly: GCA_004023965.1. Lineage (NCBI taxonomy): Eukaryota > Metazoa > Chordata > Mammalia > Carnivora > Mephitidae > Spilogale > Spilogale gracilis. Next base: position 109,058 of record PITA01005280.1, read on the forward strand.
CTGCTCACCTTTATATAGTTGTGCTTGTTTCACTTAGGTGTAACACTAATTTTCTTCTTACTAGTCCTGTAACTTTTTTTTGAAGTGCCTTCATTATGAAACAGTGAAATGAGAAGTACTTAAAAATGTTCCACTTAATTTGATGTTTTTGATTTCTAGTTAATTACTACAAAGCTGGGAGTTTCTGGTCATGTGCACAGATTAATGGCTGGATCCATGGCAGGTAAGAGGAGTGGATGTCTTGTCTTGTCTTGTTTTGTCTTTTCTTTTTTCTTTCCTTTCCTTTCTTTTCTTTTCCTCTCCTTTCCTTTCTCTTTCTTTCTTTCTTTCTTTCTTTCTTTCTTTCTTTCTTTCCTTCTTTCTTTCTTTCTTTCTTTCTTTCTTCTTTCTTTTTAAATATTTTCTTTATTTATTTGAAAGAGAGCAAGCACAAGCAGAGGGTGGGAGAGATTGAGAGGGAGAAACAGAAGCAGACTTCCCCGCTGAGCAGGGAGTCTGATGTGGAACTCAGTCCCACGACTCTGGGATCATGACCTGAGTCGAAGGCAAACGCTTAACCAACTGAACCACCCAGGCGCCTGGGTGTATTTTATTTCTGACAAATTAATTTTCTACTAAAATAATTCATTTGATTTAGGTAATATTTGTTTCATTGATTAAGTAGCACACATTTGTCATCTTCCTACACTCAGTTATATAAGACAGCATTAATATCCCAACTGAAAAAAAACTTTTTTTACAGGAGGAAAATGTAAGGAAATTTAAAGGTACAGCTATGTACGTTGTGGACAATTCTACTTTTGGAAATGTTTTTTTTTTCATTCAAACATTAAAAAAATTATAATGACTATAATAATAATAATAATACATGCTCTTTTTTTTTTAAGATTTTATTTATTTATTTGAAAGAGAGAAACACAGCCAGAGAGGGAACACAAGGAAGGGGAGTGAGAGAGGGAGAAGTAGGCTTCCTGCTGAGCAGGGAGCCCAATGTGGGGCTCAATCCTGGGTCTCTGGGATTCGTGACCTGAGCGGAAAGCAGTTGCTCAACCAACTGAGCCACCCAGGCGCCCCAATACATGCTCTTATACAAAGAAAATTATTCTACTCCCTAGAAGCAATCACTATTAGCAGTATCTTATATATGCTTTTTTTTTTAATTTTTTTTTAAGATTTTATTTATTTGACAGAGAGAAACATAGCCAGAGAGGGAACACAAGCAGGGGGAGTGGGAGAGGGAGAAGCAGGTTTCCTGCCGAGCAGGGAGCCCGATGTGGGACTTGAACCCGGGTCTCCGGGATCATGACCTGAGCCGAAGGCAGTCGCTTAATCAACTGAGCCACCCAGGCGCCCCTATATATGCTTTTTAAAAAAAAATTATTTTATTTATTTGGCAGAGAGATACAGTGAGAGGGAATACAAGCAGGGGACACGGGAGAGGGAGAAGCAGGCTTCCTGCTGAGCAGGGAGCCTGATGTAGGGCTCGATTCCAGGACCCTGGGAGCCTTACCTGAGCTGAAGGCAGATGCTTAACCACTGTGCCACCCAGCTGCTCCAGTGTTACTTTTTTTTTTCTTTTTAAGATTTTATTTATTTATCAGAGAAAGAGCACACAAGCAGGGGGAACGGCAGAGGAAGAGGGAGAAGCAGGCTTCCCACTGAGCAGAGAGCCCCATGCAGGACTTGATCCCAGGACCCTGGGATCATGACCTGAGATGAAGGCAGATGCTTAACCAACTGAGCCACCCAGGCATCCCAAATAGGCTTTTATTTCTAATACTACTCTATAAGATTGGAACCTTTTTTATTTTTATATTTTTTAATTTTTTAAAGATTTTATTTATTTCACAGAGAGAAATACAGCGAGAGAGGGAACACAAGCAGGGGGAGTGAGAGAGGGAGAAGCAGGTCTCCCACCGAGCGGGGCACCTGATGTGGGGCTCGATCCCGCGTCTCCGGGATAATGACCTGAGCCAAAGGCAGTTGCGTAACCAACTGAGCCACCCAGGCGCCACCTAGAACCTTTTTTAAAAAAGATTTTATTTATTTATTTTGAGAGAGAAAGAGTGAGAGAGAACAGAAGTAGAGGAAAGGGGCAGGGTCACAGGGGAAGCAGCCTCCCTACTAAGCAGGGAGCCTGACATGAGACTCCATTCCAAGATGCCGGGATGGTGACCTCAGCCAAAGGTAGATGTTTAATCCACTGAGCCGCGCAGGTGCCCAGAACCTTCCTTTAACAGTGATCTCAAGACTGTTTTCTATAAAAATACATAGATTTTTCTTATTTTTTTTAAAGACCTGATGTTATATTCCAGTCTATGAGTATACCGTGATTTACTTAATCCAGTCTCCTATTGACTAGCATTTGGAATATTCTCAGGTTTTTTTTTTTTTTTTACAAGGAATACATTGTGCTTGTGATATTTTATCTGTACAATAACTTTTGAGAAGGGAAATTACTTTATCAAGGGATATGTGCATTTAAATTTTGATAGTCTTTGTCAAGCTGATCTTCATAATGCCTTTAATGACTTTCCCCTTACATACCCATTGGGTCTTACCAAATTTTTAATAATTAGGAATTGATTATGAGTAAGGTTGATCAGCTTTTCAGTGTTTATTGACCATTTGTGTTTCTTATTTTCTGCCTGAGTTGTTCCTATTTTTTAAATACTCATTTTTGCTTCAAAACTTAAAAAATGTTTTTATTAATTTGGGAATTAGGACATTGCTTTTTTTCTGTCAAATATTACTAATAACTTATATATCAGTTTTAGATGCGTCTTTTACCCTTGTAATTTTTGTTCTTAGGAAACATCATCCAAAATTCTTGCATACATCCATTCACCTACACTCCCAGACCCGCTGAAGTTTTACATAGCCAAGATGTTAGTCTTTTTAAGGTGCCCTCAGAATTGTGTATTATTTTTAGAAATGCCTTCTTCATTGTAAGATAGAAACATTTTATGTTTTCTACTAAACTTTATCTTTATTTTAATTTAATTTTAATTTCTAATATTAATTTCTAAGATTTTTATATGTCTGTTTGATAAAGAAAAACACAGCTAGAGAGGGAACACAAGCAGGGGGAGTGGGAGAGAAAGAAGCAGGCTTCCCACCAAGCAGGGAGCCCGATGTGGGACTGGATCCTGGGACTCGGGGATCATGACCTGAGCCGAAGGCAGATGCTTAATGATTGAACCAACAGGCACCTCCAACATGTAATCTTTTTTTTTTTTTTTTTTAAAGATTTTTTATTTATTTGACAGAGAGAAACAGAGCCAGAGAGGGAACACAAGCAGGGGGAGTGAGAGAGGGAGAAGCAGGCTTCCCGCCGAGCAGGAAGCCCGATGTGGGACTCGATCCCGGGTCTCCGGGATCATGACCTGAGCCGAAGGCAGTCGCCCAACCAACTGAGCCACCCAGGCGCCCCCAACATATAATCTTAAGGCACTTGACATGTAGTCCACAGAAAAATACTATGTGGAAAATGCTATGATTGTCTTTATTTTATGAAAGAGAAAATATGGGCGCCTGGGTGGCTCAGTTGGTTAAGCAACTGCCTTCGGCTCAGGTCATGATCCCAGAGACCCGGGATC